>JAQMYJ010000011.1:23649145-23660893 GCA_030014305.1 Clarias laeviceps | reverse complement strand
ATGTGCCACAAACAGGAAGTTAATATCACCAACCATTCCCATTTTATTAAGGTGTATCCATATAAATGGCCCATCCTATATATATATATATATATATATTGATCTTGACCATATTTGAGACTTATCAACAAGATAAAGTCATGTGAAAGACCATTTTATAAGCCTTAAACAAGGAGAATACACTTTGCTATCTTTGTGTTCACAAAGAACCGTGTATTCCAATTCCAGCCACATCATGACCTCCTCATTCTCATCACTAACCTTTTCAGGGTCCCTGTGCACAACTAAAACAATGTCAACCTCTGTCTGAACACACTAATGCACTACTTCTCTTCCCCGCCTCCTCGCTCTATTGGACTAATTTACTCTAGCTGTAAACCTGGCTCTTTATTGAGATGCTAACTCCCTTTATGAGCCCCTAATCCTGTAGCACGGGGGATAATTTATAGGGCATTTACATGAGGAACGCCAGCTAATTGGGGCATGTGTCTGAATAAGCTTGCACCACGCCTCTGTACTACTGATGAGTTTTCGCTAGGAGTGACATCATCTACCTCCCCTCCCCAACTATCATAATAACGATGCCTTTTATAGATTTCACTTAAAAATTGGATTCACAGCTATGCTGGTTTGATTAATAGGTCTCTCAAAGCCCTTGTGTTGTGCTGCTGAGTGTGTCTGTGTGTGTGTTTGTGTGTGCTCTGGTCAAATAAATGCTTGACCTAGTTGTGAGCTCTGCATGCCGTCCACTCGGTGCGACTAAAATTGCCACCAAAGCTGCTGGAGTCACTGGTGATAAAACAGAAAACTCAAAGAGTTATCCTAAAGCTTAAATATGGTTCATATTTGCTGTAGACAGTGACTGGATGCGATATGCAGACATTGGAGTTGAATGAGGCTCAGAAGGCCCCCTTTAGTTTGATTGAACATCTCCAGTCCTCATGCAGCTGTCACCTTTGGCTAACTGCCACACATGAGCTGGAAAAGCTGGAAAAGTCTGGCCTGAGAGTTGGGAATCTACACCTCTCAAGCGCTGACCTCTGAACCTGTCGTGGCCTCCGTGTTGCTCTCCGCTGGCTAAGTGGCCCTCCGTGTCAGCTGACCTGTAGCTATTCTTTTCAGTCTCAATAGAAGGAATCTGCATTCAGCTCCACATGAAGGAACCAAACCCACCCCCTTTACCTCTCACCATCTCCTCTCTCTCTCTCTCTCTCATTTCCATCCGCTCGTTTTTTATAGCGTCACGGTTATAGATTAGGCTTTGTCTGCCTGTGCGTGTACCTGCGCCGGTCCCAGCTGCTCCTCATTAATAACCGGGCCTGCAGCAGCCACGCATACATACACCATCACGCTACTTTATCCCGCTGAAGTGGTGTTAGCTTTTGGGTGTGTGTGGGAACGGGACGGAAAAGGCAACACATGAGAGAACCGAGAGAACATCCACCATATTGGGTGTACGTGCTAAACATAGTGTTTTTACTGTGTGATTAGTGGAGTTAGCATGCTAATGATGCTTGAGTGGTGTTAGCTGGTGGCTGGAGCTGGTGCAGACAGGCTCTATTGTAGGACTCGGTGACCAGAACAGAAGCCCTGAAATCTGTTGCCCTGATCTTCACTTTAGGAGCCAGAGGGGAATAAAGGCGTGGAAATAGGATTTATTTAGCACGCCTCATCAAAAGGGAATTAGCATGGTCCACGAGGAGAGACAGGGGACTGGAACACAATGAAGGGATAAAGCAGGGAATGGTGAGATGAGCTGCTGTTGCTCCTCCTCAGATATGGATTTGTCTGAGCTGCATTGGTGAGGTTCCCTAAAGTGTAGGGGAACCTTGCATTAGACAGGATTCTATGACAACATGTTACTTATACATACCTGGGGTAATTGATTTTTACAATGAAAAGTGCTCAATAGCTTTGCCTGTAATTTGAGCACTTCATTGCAGAACTTATTTACCTACAGTAGAAAAAAATAGTTAAATTCAGTACAATATTGGGCACGTTGATGTAGGAAAATAATCAACGGCAGGTTGAGGTGAGATGGCTGTTACCATCCTAGAGTTGATTAGATCTCTAATGAGAGTGTTGGAAGAGTATTATTGTTTTTTTTATTACTATTGATTTGTATCAAATATGCAACAATTAGAATTTTGTATACATTTATTTAAGTAATTTATTAGTATACTTTATCTGTTTATAGAAGCGGCGTTCAAGTCAAACTGAGACTTATGATGAAATTTCTGGTGAATTACAAGCAAAACCTATTTAGATTTACAGAAGACTTCAAGCATAGTACGGTGATGAGACTCTTTTAAGACTGTCCTAATGAGACAGTTAAATATTTGAACGGTGCAAACATATCAATGAAGGCTGTACGTCCATGAATTACGATTCCAATCGAGTCGTTCTCTTAAACATTCAACAAGTGGAATGCCTGATTCCTGAAAATCAGTGGTGAACTTGTCGAAATTGTGTAATAGACACATCTGTCTGTAGGAACTATACACACAGTCATTTACCAACCCTACTTGCATTCTACCCTGACGGTATGCAAGCACTAGTGAAACACTGGAATAAGTGCATTAGTGTAGCAGGGAATTATATAGAGAAATAAAGGTGGTTTTACTTTTCGTTCTACATAATTGTGTTCTGTTATTCTGCACAATCAAAAGTCCTGGTTTGATTTGAACGCCTGGTTTGAACGCCTGGTTTGAACGCCTGGTTTGCTTTTTTAGGCTGTGTTTGGCTCACAAGGTACATAATGATAACTAAAATGATAACCCAGTTTGTGAATCGTCCTTTTCTCCTTTTCAACCCTTTATTTACACACAGGGTCTGAACTCCTTTATGTCTTTTCTATTTAATATATTTAAACCCCTGATGATAAGTTGATACCTAAATAATTAATACACCTTGAGTTGGCTCTGGTGTTTATTTGATAAAACTCCTCATTAATAAAAGCTGCTGTTGGTGCAATACAAGCTCCGCTGGATTAGGTTCCTATGTTCTATTAATACCCACATGCTTTTTCTTTCACAATGATTTTATAGCTGTGGTCCAGTTTTACTTTCACCAGGAGATCATTTCAATATACACTGTCTAGACAAAAAAATACATCATTGTTTCAATAAGGTCAAATTCTAAAACTATTTACTGAATTCCAGAATGATGGTTAGGTATAAGGTATGAACAGAAAAAGTAATGCACCAACCATGCATTGTGCTCACTGTACACTGTCTGTTACTGCAGATTGCTGTAGATTGCTATGAAGAACATCCTTCTAAAAAAAAACGAAGATAAGAAGAAATCTCAGCCATTGTCAATGGATATATTTCGCCTTTCAGTGCTAAATATACTGGGTGTTATATGGTACTATTGTGTAATCTTTACAAAATAGGACCATAAACAGCCTATAAACAGCCTAAATAAATAAACAGCCTAAAATGCAATGTTTTTTTTTTTCTTTAAAAAGAAAGGTTTGATGTGAGGATATTGATCTTTTCACAAAGATTTTGATCAATTTAATTTTTATTATTAGACATGAATTAATGACGGACTGATAGTTTTTGTTGCTCTATGCTAACTATTGTATCTGTTGAACATATATGGAAGATGATTAGGGCTACCATGAAAAAATTTTGATTTCTGACATTTTTTTCTCAGAATTCTGACTTTAATGTCAGAATTTTGAATTCATTGTCAGAATAAAACCTTCTAAGTTTAAAGTAAGAATTCTGACATTAAATTTAAAATCCAGCGATTAAAGTCAAAATTCTGTCATCAAAATTTTGATATAAAAGTCACAATGCATTAAAATAATACAATACAATACAATACAATACAATACAATGTTTCTGATGTAAAATCACTGCTTTCTTAACTGTTGTCTAAAAGATATTGTTATCTTTTTTGAAAATGTAGCTGAGTGAAGATCTAAAGCTTAGCACTTTCTTTTTTGAAGAAAAATCTTGGGATTAATTTTATACTGGGAAAAAAAGTTTTCTCTAGATTTTCGCAGACTATCCAGCAGAATAGGAGAGTGGATGAAAATGCAGAGGTCTGAAAGCAGCGTCAGATATTTCTGCCTCAGGCAGCTCAACCTGACCTGAAGAGATACATCTCCTGCAAAACCTTCGATTTCTCCCTCTTTGCTCTTTTACTCATGCACTCTCTTTTGTCTCTCTGTTGAATTCAGTAAAAAAAAATGGCTTTGAGGCATCCGACTCGAGCCGTGCAACAAGCAACAGAAAGAGTGTAAACAAAAGTAACCAAAAGCTTTAAGTAATGTTGAACCTTAAGTCTCCCACCTGCTAGAGCACTTACACACTGATGAAATGCACTGAAACAACACCAGACAACCAAGTCTTTATATTACACTATATATCCCAGGGTCATGCTGTTTAGGTATACAGGATTTCTGATTCTTTACTGTAATACAAGGCCTTTGAGTTGTTTCTTGGAAAGGAAAGCATTTTTTTTCTTCTGTAATATGAAATTTGTAAGTCAAACATTCTTCAATAAGATGATATTATTAATTGATTACAAATAAAATTAATGTATTAATTCATATAATTAATAATAATACTTATAATTATTGCGGTTAAAGAAAAATATATGGTGTTTTTTTTTTCTATTAAAACACACCCTGAAGTGTTTTATTCTTTTTATACTACAGCAAATTTCTTGTTACAAAAAAGGTGACATACCATTCTTTTCATCTGTATCTTCTTTTATCTCTTTTTATCTTTTTATCATAGCTGTATTTGCCATGGAACTTCTGCAAAACAAGTTCACTTACATTATACATTTGATTAAACTGACAAACTTTTATGAGAGAGTTTCTACAAACTCTATGAATTTTGAAGAAAGCTGCAGAAAAAAAACATGAATGAACACAAAAACATGTAGATCTACAAACGTTCCATATTTGTTTGGAGTAAATTATATCAGATAAACTGGCATTATTGATCTGACGTGTCTGAATCATACAAGCTTTATTTAAAAAAAAAAAAACGTTCTCAAATGGTGAATTTTAACATTTATAATAACAATAATTATGAAAAAAAACCACTATGAAATTATAAGATAAAATAAGAAAAAAAAATCATTGTTCTAGTAATTTCACCTGTTTTTTTTTTTTTTTTTTTGTAGATTTCATTTTTTTGTTTAATTTATATGTAACGGTTGGTCCATATAAGCAGATGTAGATGCCTAGTATTTTTACTGTATTTGTATGGTTTTGTAAGAACTCTTTTGTAAGAACTTTCTTACCATTTCATAGCCCCTCTACAGTAAATACTTAACTTATGGTATCCTAAACTTTTACTTAAAATTTTGTATTTTAAACCTATTATATCTTACACAATAGAAAAAACAATTATAAGCACTATTTAAAAATGACAAAATTACATTATAAAGACTTACACATCATCACACTTCCAAATGAAGAGCAGTGCATATATATTTGTGCTAACAGCTAACATAACTTGGATGTCAGGGCTAACTATACTACTGGGCTTCTACTGTATAGTGGACTCACTACTGGGCTCACTTCAGGGTAACAAAGTAATATCACATCATATCTTTTGATATCATATCAGGGTATGAGTATACTTGTACATACAGCAGTGTACTTTTTTCCATAATGGTATGGCATATTGATATAAAGACATGACAAAGACAACCAATCATACACTTCTAAAGTATACGTGTACACATCTGCACAAATCAGCCATTACATATCGTGCTGTTGTATCAAAAGAGAATTGCATGTATTCTTGACACTTCTTTCCAAGTCTATTTAAATATGCTGTAATTATAGACTCAATATACTTAGTTAGGCTAGTATATAAAAAGGCAATATAAGTATATGTGACAGGTTTGTTTAAGTTTCCTTATATAAAGTTTACTTGTAGTATACTTTATGAATTGTTGTAGCGGTAGGAAGCTGTGACTAAATTTGATACTGAAAACATGTGAACAATATGTGAGTCACTTTTGATTTCAGGTCATCTCCAAATTGTTTGTTTTGTCTGCTTATTTCTATTTGTTATGTCTCTTGTAAAACATACAATATACTGTTGGTATTAACCTTCTAATAACATCGCTTTTGCAAAAATCGTAATTTCTCATCTATTGCTTTTGTTCTCTGTCTTTTCCCTTTACAGTGTTTTCCTACAAAGCGGAAATTGTGCGTTTGACGCAAATCGGATTCTAATCGTTTCGTACTTTACGCTGTATTTCAAATTTCCTGTCTTCAATTCCATCAAAGTAGGACTTGTTTGTTCCTCTCTTCTCTCTTGCAAGTTACAAATCTTACATTTCCCTTTTCTGAATCAGACTCTCTTGCTTGTGATGCGTCTTAATCACTGTTCGGCTAATTCTGACCCACCTAAGTCGCATCCCTTGACACCTCCTGTAGCATCCAGGAGCCTGAACTCGCACTGAGACACACAAACTCCATCAGTAAGCAGCTTGTCGTGGGCACCCACTCCTACAGATCCATCTCGCCTGCAGTACAGATCATGGTTGGGCGCATTATGGTGATTTATCGCTCCCAGAGCCGCAGAACAGCGATAGATCAGGAGAGCAGCGGGGGACCTGGGGAGCCGGAGCGGGGGACAGGGGACACTCAGGCCCCGCTGAAAAACCCACCAATGATGAAGTGCTCTGTGACACGCCGGTGATTTTATTGCCACAGCGGCCGTTCCGTACAAACAAATGTTCTCATGCCCTCCTACACGTATATATTTATGCCCATATGCGACTATTTTCTGCTGCCCTACACTGGGTTAATGTATACAGTAGCTGGAGTTTCAGTCCATGGTGTGTCTTTTCTTTGCTTTTTTACTTCCTCCGTCTTCTTTCGTGAGTGTTGTTTTCTGCAATGCAGAAACACAGTGCAACTGGAATACAAGTGTTGCATATAAAAGCTTGCTTGGAGAGTTGGGGTAAAAGTGTGAAGTAAATGAATAGACACATCCTCCTCCAGGTACCTTCACTGAAAAGAAGTTTGGGACGAATGTGCACAAGGCTGTCTCTGGTGTGTAGTTTCAAAATAAATTCTCCATATTCACTCACTAGACTTGGACACCTGTTCGGTCTGGATCAGCGACAGGATCTCCACTAAACTCTGATTAGCGACGGGATTATATCATTAAAAATGCACTAAGCGCTTTCCATCAAGACGACTCGCAAGACGTTTGTCCACCTTGTGTTTAGGGGTCCGTACAAAAGAAACCCCCTACATCTGCACCTCCAGGGGGAGGACAGACAGGGACAGAAGTGAACAGGGCAAAGACGAAAGACCTCGTCTTCACGTCCCTATTACGAGCACATGCAGACGAGGCCTTTCAGCTAAACTGCTAACAAAGGGCCTTGGTGAAATCCCCCTTTTCCTACAGGAGGCCAGAGGCTTGGACTCTATTATCATAGTCATTTAAATACAGTAATCTCATTTTCTGCATCAGCCGCAAGGGCATGCCAAATTTTCAATGTGTATGTGCGTTGGGGGTGACGCAGGATTAGTGTCCTTTTTTTTCCATTCTGTTGAGATCGCCAGCTCGCGCAACATGCACGTGTGTGCGTGTGTTTGTAAGCGTGACAGCCTGGCGTTGGTGTGAAGGTATAATATCAGATCTTACAAAAAAATCTAGGGTGGAGGTTGAGAAAAAAAAAAAAAAAACGCAAGCTGTTTCCATTCTTCTCGTCTTCCGGTCCAGTGGAAGAGTTGATGAGGTTTAAATGAAGCAGAATTAGGAGATCAAGCAGACAGCGAGCGGTGATGCTATCTCCCAGCCTGTTCCCACAGGACGCCAGCTGACCTGGATGAAATGGATAGACGAGTGGGGTGATATGAGATAGAGCAGGGAGAAAGCAAGGGCTGGTGGATATCCTTTAAATGTGATAATTTCCAATCACCTCTAACATCAGTTCAAGTCAAAGCCTCGCTTAATGAGCTCATAGTCAATCAGGCATAATGCTGCATCTCCCTCTCTCTCTCTCTCTCTCTCTTTCGCTCTTTCACTCATCATTGTTGTTCTTTTGATTTAATCCTGCTCTCCTCAGCTGACAGGAAAAGCCTATTACCTCGGCCTTGCTGCTCTCGCCTATCTAAATGCTAACGATGTGAGGGAGAGATGCGATGCTTCCACGAGGACGGAGCTTAATCTAATGGAGTCTCGAGCCGTGATCTGTTGTGTCTTACCTTTGTTGGATGAACTGCTAGAGTTGGGGGGGGGGGGGGCGTTATTAGCTTATCCAAGATGTCCCTCCTTGTGTACTGACCCAGCCTGTGTAAGGTCAGCGCCCCTCATCAGCGCTCGCTTTCCCACTCCTCAGCCCCTGCTGCCCTTTCACAGTCCAACCTCTGCCATGTTTAGCTCGCATTAATTTCAGGCACTCAGATATTGATGGAAAAATTGAAAGTGTCAGTACTTGCTTCCCTGATAATATCACTTACATTGGCCTGATTGGATGTGGCTGGTGAAGTGGGCTAGAAAAGCCTGGGGTAAAAGCCCTGGGTCACCTTGTAAACCAGAGCTGCGTCCGGTTCGATCTGGCACACGGTGCTGTGCGTATTGCTGAGATCTCTAAGGCTATGTTACAGTATCACCCCCCCCTCAAACACATTATATAAATTAACACTTTCTCATTGCTCCCAAGCCATCTCAGCAAGAAGGCAGCGAGTTTGCCGAAGACACACGTCCTCACCGTCCTTTACGCTTTATTGCCAGCCTGCCTGTCCCCTGTCATTACCAAGTCCCTCCCTTTTTTTCCGATTTACCCTGTTTCAAACTTGTGTTTGATTTCACACTGGCCAATGATACAGCAGTAGGTGAGATTGGGAGTGAACAATCAATCTTTGTAATGCGATCGGAAGATGGTGCAGTGTGAGTAAATGTTTGCACAGGCACTCATCCAGGCCTGCCATCAAACCCATTCTAGAGGAAGAGGAAATCAATCCAGTGCAGGTCTCGCTCAGTGTTGTTCTGCCTTCCCCTTTCTCTTTCTCATTCATACCATCAGTCTCTCTCTTTCTCTCTCTCTCTCTCTCTCTCTCCTTCTGTCTTCTCAAAAACAGGAGGGTATCAAGTGCATTATAATCCACAGCTCTGTGCATTTTTCATATAGACTTGCCTTTTTATGTTTTATGTACAGCAGCTCAGGGGAGAGCAGCTGTGTGGGCCCTCGATCCTCTCTGACAGAGAACTCATTTCACTGAGAGAGATGGGGCAGAATGCAAAGCGTCCTTTTGTTCTTTGACTTTCTCAGCACAACAGGACAAATCGCAATCCATCAGTGCCACACAGCAAAATGCCACTAATAATGTCTGACGTTAAAACCTGAAAGCATTTTAAAGTTATGATAATCCCGACTGAAGGAAAGATTGCTTCAAGTGATAATCACGTTGCATAATGTGTAGCTTTTGGGAATATTGGGACCATTTCTTTGTTATATTTAATTAAATTCAATTAAATTCAATTTTATTTGTATAGCGCTTTTAACAATTGTCATTGTCGCAAAGCAGCTTTACACAATCAAAAGAATTATTTATATTATATATTTAGATATAAAAATGAAGGACTCCTTAAATATTGTTAAGTGTTTATTGTATATATATGATTTATTAAAATATATTTGATTTAATATTTGATTTATTATATAATATACACATACACGCACACACATCTATCTATCTATAGATAGCTAGATAGATAGAAAAAGAAAAGTTTCAGAAAAGTTATGAATCACAACAACAAAACTTTCAAAAAGGATAAAAAAAAATGTAAATGGCATCTCAATTTAAAATGTAATTAATAAAAAAAAATGTTTGTTCATATATACCATTTGTATAGGAGGCACAGTGGCTTAGCACTGTTGCCTTGCACCTTCAGGGTCAGGGTTAATTTCCTGCCTAAGGTCTCAGGTTTCCTCTGGGTACTCCGGTTTCCACCCACAGTCCAAACACATGCAGATTCGGCTAATTGGCGTTCCCAAATTGCTCATAATGTGTGAATGAGTGTATGCATGTGCGTATGTGTGTGCCCTGCGATGGATTGACACCCCTTCCAGGGTGTATCCCGCCTCGTGCCCTCAGTCTTCTCCAAAACACTGTACACAGGATATAGCGGTATAGACGATGAGTGAGTGAGTGATGTACCATTTCTGTTAAAACACTTGAATTTGAGGATATTAGCAATCACCATATCATATTTTTTTTGTTTACTTATTGTTGTTATTTACTAAATATTCAATCTAAGGGAAAAAACTAAACAAAATGAAACTGTAACACATTAAAAGTCTGCACTGATCGCCATATTTCCCATATCTGTGCTTTTAGGAAAGGAAACAGATGGCAGGAAGCTTCAGCAGCTTTTCCCACGCTGAGGATGGCACAAGCCTTCTTCACCACTGAATGCCATCTATTAATTCTGAGCACATAATCTGTATGAAGAGCAATACTGCCTTCTTCTGGTGTAACACTAATACTGTTGTCAGATTCAGGGTCATCAACATCAGGAGAATCTTGTCTTATTTCTATTATACTACTGTACATACATACTGTATTACGTTGTGCAACCACCAGCTTGGACGCACATAGCTACTCATTGTTATTGATCATTTGTTCCTCTGAGAGATGTCATTCTCTATTAGGATTTTTTTTTTTTACAGGCAATATTAAAGATAAGTAAAACTAGATAGAAATATTTTGTTCCCCCCCCGCCCCCAACATTATTAAGGATAATAATGATAAAGCTTAAGAAGGTGTTTCTTTTGCTTCTTGGTCGATAACAACCAATGCTACATTAAATTTTCAGTCACAGCAAGTCCTCAAAGTGTTTTCTCCAAAATGCAAAGACAAAAAAACAAGCTAGAAATCCTGAGGATAATATGAAATTGGAAAACAAGAGACAGAGACTTATAACCCTGGAAAAACTAGGATCATTCGGGCCTACTAGGAAAAATGAAGAGTATATTTTCACGCCTGAGAAGGTGGCATTAGGCCTTAACTGGCTGCTGCTGGACAGCGACGCACACTTGTCCCAGCTTGATGCTTTGTCAATGTGCTGTGACTAAGCCAAGGGGGTCCTATATCCCTCTCTCCTTAGCCTAATTAAAAGAAGATTATCCTGCATGGAGTCCCAAACCACACCAGCGTGCAGTTCGTACTTTCCCCTTACTTTCTCAGGATAATCACACCTCCAGGAAATGGAAGGGAATGGGCTAAGGGGCTTTCTGGACGGCTGCCCAGAAAAAGGAAGGCAAAGAAGAGTTGAGCTTCTGAGCGTGGTCACTTTGAGTATGCAGAAAAGAGCAGCTCATTACGTCTGTGTCCTTGTCTTTCTCTCTTTTGTCACTTTTGTTCCTAGAAATGAATATCTCAATTGAAGCTCTTAACACTTCAGGATTATATTGTACATACAGTGCCATCAAA
Organism: Clarias laeviceps; assembly: GCA_030014305.1. Taxonomy (NCBI): domain Eukaryota; kingdom Metazoa; phylum Chordata; class Actinopteri; order Siluriformes; family Clariidae; genus Clarias; species Clarias laeviceps. The sequence goes on along the minus strand of JAQMYJ010000011.1, from coordinate 23,649,459 downwards.
AAGAGTTTTACCACACTTCAATGATTACCATCATTAAACTAATTTTAATAATTACACAAAGATAACCTGAGAAAATGCAGTTTTTTAATGATGATTTCATTTATTAAGGGAAAAAAGCTGTCCGAAAGTAATTGCTTTTGGAAAGCTGAATTATATTTCACCTGCCACACCCAGGCATGATTACTACATATATATATATATACAGTGGGGGAAATAAGTATTTGATCCCCTACAGACTTTCTAAGTTTGCCCACTTACAAAGAAATGAAGGGTCTATCATTTTTATCATAGGTTTATGGTAAAGGATTGAGACA
>JAQMYJ010000011.1:23635473-23649045 GCA_030014305.1 Clarias laeviceps | reverse complement strand
TAGAAAATCTGTAGGGGATCAAATACTTATTTCCCCCACTGTATATATATATATATATATATATATATATATATATACTCCAGCCACTGAGAGTGTTGCGTCAGGAAGGGCATCCAGCGTAAAATTTGTACCAAGCTTGTATGTGCTCTGGATGGTCCTCTGTGGTATATAAACTCACCAAAGGCTTCATCGATTTCTGGTTCTTCATTCCTAACTTTTTTATTCATACTGCCTCCTAATAACACATGATGAGAAGTGTGGACGGATATACTGAAGCACAGATTGAAAGATTTTGTGCATCAAACAGTAACTAAGAACTAATCGCAGGAAGGAATTAAAGTAAATCAATCAAAGAAATAGTTTGAGCCAATCTGTTTAAATATAAATTATTTGCTTTGCTGCCTTAAAAAGAAAATTAGACCAAGAATAGACTTAACAAGGGTAGTTTAGTGGTGAAGGTGTTGGACTATTGATAAGAAGGTTCCGGGTTCAAACTCCATCATCAGATGCCACTGGATGGGTAGAAAAAAAAGAAAAGGTGGAAAAGAATTAGCATAGTTGCCGTTCATTATATTAGCAGCACTAGATGAGAGTGTGCATTTAAATGTACTGGAGTATGAGGTCATGTGTACTTTTAAACTTTAAGTTGGTCCCGTCGAGGGGTTGCCACAGCGGACCAGCGGATTCGCACACAACTTTGGCAGAGGATTTATGCCGGATGACACAACCCTGACATTTTATGGGTCCTTGGGATATTCTGCACTGGGGCTGGGGTTTGGGTATTAAGTGGATCTTACATATTTGTTTAGTCTTATGAGTTTTTTTTGGATTTCAATTCCTGACACATTCTAACTTTTACAGATGTGACTGATAGAATAAGACATATTACACATCTATTTACAGTAATCATTGTATTTATAAAGACAGCTACAGCTAGTGATTATCATTCAACTACATTGAATAGATGAAGCTATCATGCTAGCTTCTATCAAAGAAAGCTGTTCACTGTTAGCCTTAGTTAAAGTTTCTTCCACACCTCTTTGTCAACAGGACAGTAATTTACCATTAGGACACAAGGAGGGGTACCTCCTGGACACACACATTCACACACTTTGGGTAATTTGGGAATACCAGTTAGCCTTTGGATGGTGGGAGGAAACTGGAGCACCTGGAGGAAACCCACCAAGCACAGGAAGAACATGCCAACTCCACGCACACAGACCCGAGGCAGGAAAATCGAACCTAAAAATATATATATAAACACTAATAATGTACAGCCGTTTTCTCAGATTAAACCAAAATGCATTGATTTGTTTCCAAGCAATTCTCGACTATTGGATTATTTACTTTTGGACCTAATGCCTTATTTGGACAAAACTAAAAGAATATAATTTTTTTTCGCTTTGCTGACTTAAATAGAAAATAAAACCAAGACCAAGGTGTTGGACTACTGATCAGAAGGTTCTAGGTTCAAACCCTGTTGTCACTGTCGACCCCTGGACCAATGCAAATAACCCTCAGATGTGTAATGAGATAAAAAAAAAATTTAAAAAAAAGTTGCTCTGGATAAGAGTGTCTGCCAAGTGTTGTAAATGTAGACTGCAGGCAAAAGTGCCTGTATTTGATTTACTGACCAAGTCTACTATTTAAGGCTTTTCATCCCATGTTCTCACTGTTACCTACTGCATATCTCACATCTTAAGGTCTGAACAGATTATTCAAGATTCAAAATTCAAAGAGGGAAATTGCTTTGTCTTGTTACAGTTGCTCAATGTTTGAAAGGGAAAGGAAGAAAGAAACCACCAATGACTTCAACCTTGCTGTTAAAACGCCACTGCTTTTCTTCATGCCCTTAGTTTTTTTTTATTTTTTATATATATATATATATATATATATATATTTTGCTTTAAACTTTTAGCTTTTCTTTGGTACTGCAGCCACCTTACAATTTCTCTAATCACCACAAAGATCTATAAAGTCTGTTAACTCATTATTGTGCCCGAAATCCTCCTTCACTTGTATTCTTGGCACAAAATTATGAAGGATGTCGAATTTAATTGATGCAGAAACTAATTTCTGATTTGACTGTTATAAAAACCAGACACATATAAATCCCAAATCAGAATTAAAAAGCTCAGTGATTTGTACTGTTCACACTGTAATTAAATTCTGTATCACAAATGGCAAAAATCTGATTTTTGCCTGCAGTGTGAACGTAGCCTAAATGTTCATCGGCCACTGTGTTGCTTTAAATATCTACTTTGGTTCAAAAGGAAAATCACTGCATTTCTCCACATGTCAACATTTCTCTATGTTGTTAATCTTTAAGTTGCTCCTGTCTAGGGGTCACCATAGCGAACCATCCATTCCGCACACAACGTTGCCCCTCCTGACACAACCCTCACATTTTATGGGTTCTTGGGATATTCTGCACTGTGAGTATTGAGTGGGTCTTACATATTTGTTTAGTCTTATAATGAGATTTTTGTATTTCAATTCCTAACACATTCTAACTTTTACAGATGTGACTGATACAATAAGACATATTACACATCTCAGCAATAAATCTGCTGCTATTTACAGTACTCTTTGTATTTATAAAGACAGTTATAGCTAGTGATTAGTATTCAGCCACACTGAACAGTTGAAGCCATCATGCTAGCTACTATAAAAGAATGCTGTTCAGTGTTAGCCTTAGCTAAAGTTTTTTTTTCACGCCTCGTGCTCAACAGGGCAGTAATTTACCATTAGGGCACAAGGTGGGTTACATTCTGGATGAGGTGCCAATTCATCACAGGGCACATATACATACACACACATTCACACACTACGGGCAATTTGGGAATACCAGTTAGCCTTTGGATGGTGGGAGGAAACCGGAGAACCTGGAAGAAACCCACCGAGCACAGGAAGAACATGCCAACTCCACGCACACAGACCTGAGGCGGACATCGAACCTGAACCCTGGAGGTGCAAGGCAATAGTGCTAACCACTAAGGATTCAAAACAGTACTTATACCAGAATATTTATTTGAAAGAGTAATTGCACTTTTATTAATGTACAAAAAAAAAATCCATTAATTTTACTTCCTACTTCTGTTTTAACACTCATTTCAGTGCAGTGTAATGTTTAATCTTTCGCGCTAGGTGGAGCCAATGATTTTGTTTAATATAAAGACTTAAATTTTGCGGATAAGAATCTATATTATATAGATATATTTTGTCGTTTGGTGCACAGTAGTAACATGGTAGTGTTGGCAAAAAAAAGCAATTATTATAAACACTAATAATGTGCAGCCGTTTACTCAGATTAAACCAAAATACATCGATTCCCCCCCGGAGCAATTCTCGACCTTCTAAACATGGTGGACGCCTTGAGTCTGCTCAGTGTCGTTACTTAGAAACGCGTTGTGGGGGGCGTGAAATAAGGCAGAAACTAGCCAATCAAAGTGAGGGGCGCGGTTTGTTTCTACTCGCCAGCGTTCTTGCTGCTGCGTGCTTTTCGTCATATTTTAATCCCGAGCGTCACGGGGAGCGCTGTTTTGGGGTTTATTTCGTCGTCTTGTGTGATTTAGCGGCGTTCCAGTATGGAGGACAGTAAAGAATCGTTCTCAGTGAGAGAGGAGAGAAAAAAGGATCGTCAGACAGGTAATATTAAACAGCAAGATCCTAAGCAACTACCATCCGTGTGTATTGTTTTTAAATAATGGTGGTTAATACGAGGCGGAGCTACAGTCCTTTTTTTTTAACGGAACGGAACGATGACGTCACAAAAACTCTATTTTTTTTTGTAATGGTATTTATGGTTTTGAAGGAGTTATATTTCAAAATGGTTTCATTACAAAAACAAACATCAAATCAACCAGTAATTATATATTTTTTATAATGTTTATATATTATTAATTAATTTGTTTGACCAGGGACCAGAGTCAGGACCTTTAATACAGCACTGTTATATAATCAGGGGTGTGGCACCGTGGTGGCACAGGGGCCACTGCCACTCTCAAACATTTCCCCTGCCACCCTTGTCTAAGATCACAGTGTCGGAGACAATAATGGATCATACCGAGGTTATGTTTATTGTCTTGTTGGGATTTTATTAACCAAAGCACTGAATGGATCGAATCAGAGGACCCTCCTAAGAGATATGGGAGGAGAAAAAATTATCCATAAGTGTTTATTTTGTTTTTGCAAAAGGACACAAAACTTAAGAGATACTCATATCCAGGTCATTTTTCAATTGCTAAACAAGCGGTTACACAAAGAAACATCATTCATTGAAAATCTGACTAAAATATAAAATATATAACTTAGTTATACGTTCATTCATTCACCTTCTATACTGCTTTATCCTGTATACAGGATCGCGGGGCCTGGAGCCTATCCCAGGAGACTTGGGGCACAAAGCAGGATACACCCTATATATATATACACACGCACACACAATGGGCAATTTGGGAATGGCATTTAGCCTCATCTGCATGTCTTTGGACTGTGGGGGGAAAAAAAACAATATATCCGAATGAAACCCACCAAGCACGGGGAGAACATGCAAACTCCACGCACAGACCCGTGGTGGGAATCAAACCCAGACCCCAGACACCTCAAACGAAAGCATTTACAAATTGATTGAAAAAATATTTTAAATTTTTAAGTGATTTTTTTCCTACATCTCTAATATATAATAACTTCCTTTATTGCTCCTTTTGTTTATCCTGCATGATCAGTGATAATCCAGTCTAGTAAACCCTACACTGCTTACTGTTTTTAGATCCAGGCCATTACACAGCTGCTGACCTTAAAGGTAAAGAATCGCTTAAAGACAAAAACAATGCATTAACTTGAATTCTATGTTGAGCGTCTAGAATGTAGCATGCTTTTTACACTAAACTTTTAAGAATTAGAACGTTTAGTGATATCTGGACTCGCCTTGGTTGCCTTTATTTACTGATTCCATAGATCATTTTTTTTTGTTAGTGTTATGCGACTAATCCTTGATTTGCTCGGGGTGTTGATCATGTACTGTACATACACAGGTTTTGAAATGGAGTTGGAGATGATCCAGATGTGGTATATAAATAATCTTTCAGTTTTAAAGGGAAGATGAAAATCTGATTGATTGCAGGATTCTCTTTACTGTAATCAAAACGACTACTGACAGGCATTGTGTGCATTTAAACAGATAAACAAGACAAACATGGAAGCTTGAGATTTCTGATGCTTTGACTCCTGTGAGCGCAGAGATCAACAGATTCTTTTTGGGATATTTTCACATAATACTTTTATACAGTATTCCAAAATACAGTTTGGACACTATAGATTATATGAGGATAAAGACTGTCCTGTGATCATCTCAGAACTCTTATTCACAATCTGCTCATTCTGAACACACTTAGTACTAATGGTGTAACGGTACGCATATTCTGTTCGGTGTTGGGTTGGGGGTTCGGTACATGTCGTGATCCGAGTGAATACTAAGGACAGGAATCACCAGGGAACACCTGATACGATATTATCACGATATTTAGGTTCTGATTTTTGCTTTTTTTTGTTATTATTATTATTATTATTTTTTATTTATTTATTTATTTTTTTTTATTTTTTTTGCGCATTTAGTGCAAGATTTAGTGAAGACACTAGTGTTAGCAAGGATGGTAGCAAGAAGTAAAGGGAGCCACTGTGAAGTTTACTGTCTATTTATTTCATCTTTTATTTTACTTGCACGTCTTTTTCTAAATGTTTTGATTGTTTTTATATGCAAAAATCTTATTAGTGTGTTGGAAATAGTTAATGTTGGTAATATTTTTGGGTGGTTGGAACAGATTATCTGCATTTACATTATTTCCTATGAGAAAGCGCCTTAAGAACTCGCTCCGGAATGGATTAAATTGGTCTACCGAGGTTCCTCTATACTGTATGTTGATTAATCTAAAGCTGATACTTGTATATACAGTGTAAATAGCTACATGACTCATTTAAAGGTAAGAAGTTTTACTTTGCTTATTTCCGACGATTTTGATTAGACGCCACTGTGAACGGAAAACTAGGATCCGGGAATAAAACCCAGAGTGAACTTTTGCTGCGGTGACATTTTACATCAGGAAAAACACGCTCGCTATTTACTCTGTCAAGAAAAAAAAAAGTGTTGAAGTTGTGCCACCAGTGCCGTCACCAGGAGTAAATAGTGCAGATGATGTTTTTCAAAGGTTTTGCAATCGATATTGTTGTTGCGTTTCTTAAACAACCTAGTGCACCTAGATACCTAGACATAGGGGTTAAATGCGTAATAAAAGAAAATAAATTTCAAACCGTTCCAAAAAATGTACCAAACCGTGACTTTTTGTGTACCGTTGCACGCCTACATAGTACTGTTTGTTTTTACTCCTTTACACCTTATTTCGATAAACCTGCTTCATCAGAATAAATATTAAAATAAGCTAATTCATTAACTACTTGAATCTCTGGTACAAATGTGGAAAATTAATTATCTCTTAATCGTCATGAGTGATTTCCAAACATTTTTTATAAACCCACTTTTTTTCCCTCGTAGTCATCGACAATACAGACAGTGACATTGGCTTCTGCGGCTGGTTCCTGGTGCTGTTCTCGATCTTCCTGACCATCCTCACTCTTCCCGTCTCCATATGGATGTGCATTAAGGTAAGTGGCAGCGAAGTGATGGTTAGTGGTTTACAGTTAGTACAATTGATAGCACAGCTGATCTTACAAGGTTACACGGGGGTTGTGTTTCCTTGCGTGATCATGTGATTTTGCTTGATGGTCGACTGGGAGCGGCACAGGATTGCCTGGCATGCTTTAATGTAATGAGAAGTTACTTCAGCAGTGCTCATTGTCATAAAGTCTGCAGTTTCTTTTGCATTAAGCACTGTCGTGGTTTGTTTAACAGCCTCCGACCCAACGATTACAGAGCATCTGATATTCATTGTACACTTTTCTGCCAACAAGTTTCTGAATTTTGAAGATGACATTCTAACGATTCTTTAAAGGCATTATTTTGAGCACCAACACAATGAGCTTTTAGGGACTTTTCAGTGAAATGCAAAGGTCTTTAAAGGTCAGTGAAGAGTTTTTCATTAAGTTTTTGGTGGTGAGTGAGTAAATGTAATAATGGTACATGTTTATAGGCAGGTTCCAGGGCTGGGTCTGGGTCTGGTTGTTTGATGGTGCTTCATAATTACTGGCAAAACATACGAGTACACCTAGCTAGGGTGATATATATATATATATATATATGAGTTTGGGTGTTCAAGTCAAACCAGGACTTCTGATTGTGCAGAATAACAGAACTCGGTTATTAGAGTAAAAACTCCCTTTATTTCTCTATATAATCCCCTGCCACATTAATACACTTATCCCAGTGTTTCACTAATGCTTGGATACCATCAAGGTAGAAAGTCTTCTGAGTACACCGGAGCCATGATGATGCAGAAACTCTGGCCTCCCAGGAACCCCTTTAAATGACCAAACATGAAAGGAAATTGCTTGTAGTAAGATCAGGAATGTACAGGGGATGTGACAGTAATTCCAGATTTGTACAGTTCCTGCAGACAAAGATGAGAAGTTATCCTTTGTTTTTGAATGATCAGACCTTTTTTTTATGCGTTTATTCACAAGAAATTTCATTACAAGTCCCAGTTTCACTTGAACGGCCATTGTATATGAATATACATACCCTAATCTGTTTGCTTATCGTCCTCTTGCTGTTCTTCCTTATACTGTAGATTGTAAAGGAGTATGAACGGGCGATAATCTTTCGCCTGGGCCGTATTTTGCGAGGAGGAGCCAAAGGACCAGGTAAGATTATTAGTCCTCTGTGGAACTCGTCCTTCCTCAGCAAAATCGAAAATACAGCTGGAAATACTGAATGCTTATGAGATTAAAGGGTTCGAAAAAAGAAGTGTGCTTAAATTTCTCAGGATAAATGAGAACTATCTCATGACAATTTAAGGATTTTAGATAGTTAGTGTTACATGGGATAGCGGTACTAAACATGTGCCAGGGTACTAGGATTTCAAAAAGGGTACAATACCAGCACTTTGAACCGGTTGATAGTTTTACAATGCGAGATCTTTTTGATTTGGCTAATAGAAATCTGTTTCTTTAAGCTCAGCGCAGTGATGCACCGCATGTAGGAATAAAATCTGAATATGTTGGTAATAAGAGTAGATATAGTGAAGCAGCAGCAGCAGAGACAGGGGCCGAAGTGAAACATAGGGATATTTCTGTTTTAAAAAAGTGCTGTTTCAAAGTGTGGTTGTGAATTGTGTCTTGTCTTATTTTGGAGTGGACAAAGAAACAAGTAAAACTGAATATATATGTACATTTTCTTCTGTCAAACCCTGCTGAATTACATTTTGCAGAAATGCTGATCACCAGCACTTTATTATAATAGAGGCAGTTAGGGAGCGTCTAAAAATTGTATGACCCCAGTAAATGTGTAAGAGTCTACAAATATTAACATTGTCTACCGTGCAGGATATCTAACAACATTTCAGTGTTAGAATACAGTATGAATGCAGGGTTTATATTCTTTTTATAGCAAATATTTTTCATTAATTAGATTATTGAAGATTAATAATCTACACATTTAAATAAGTGATCACACATACAGTATAAATTTATTGTGTCTCATAAAACCCAGGAGTATTTTCAAAATCCAGGAGTATTCATATTTCCTGCAAAAAAAAAATTCACAACAAATTGTATTATTCCCACTAAGTTAGACGACATCGACAACACAGATTAATTTTGAAAAAACCTGCCAATATGGCATAACATAATCCTAGATTATGATTAATCTAATCAGTCTCATCAGAATGTTTTCTGAATGTTTTTTTGTATATCTGTATGGTTTTTTTTGAGTATCGAAAGATTTCGCAATTAATGATAGTATCCCTGTCAAACACAGATTTTGGCATCATGACAGTTTTGTGATAATAAATTACTAAATTTCCAATGGCTTGGAGATTTTTACATTACAACAGTATGTCACTAAGTCAGTTATTTCATCATATGTTAGAGTTTTTTGATTATGCTACTATTTATTATTAATTTTATTGATTTTTATCCATTTATCATAGTCTTACATGGTATAGTTTTTACAAAAAAAAAAGTACTTGCAGTAATCAAGGTCCAAAAATAGCGCAATTTGAAGTAATCAGTATTTTTTGTCTATTCGTTTGTCTGTATGGACTGACTAGTAAGGGTCTTTCCCTTTAAGCACAGTGCTGACAGCAGTGATGTGCATGTGTGACGTATAATATCCGCTGAATCTCATCTCTTAGAAACACTGAGTACTCGCCAACATCGGCACTTTATTATAGTAGGGACAGGAATCACCAGGACATCCTTACTTAGCAAAAAACCTAGCAAATACAGGTAGTCCCCGACTTACGAACGAAATCGTAAGTCCAATTTGTTCTTAAATCTGACAAAGTCAGTCTTGTACACCTTGACACGAATATACAATGTAAAGCATATCAATCCACTTAACTAAATCTGTCCCCTTCCCGCACTCTCCCATCGTGTGGAAAAAACTTTTTTTGACCAGACACGATGGTTTAAAAGACACCACCTGCAGGATTATAGAGGAATAGCACCATTTTACCATTCAAATGGTAACATATATACGTTTCAAATTTATTATATAAAAAATATCGATTTTGGAACCCGTGTGGCGATACATGAATTGCCATACAAAATTGTCGTGATACATAACTGAATAATTTTTTTTGGAGTCAGTCAGGGAGTGTCTACAAAGTGCATGACCTGCACAACAGTGTAAGATTCTTGATGTTTTGAGAAGCTGATATCATAGTTGGCCTTTAGTGAAACCAAAACGTCCCTGCAATGTGCCAGTTCTGAAATAAACGAAACCAGTACCAGCAGCTGTTTCACACTTTGTTTGCTTAGAAACCCATTCATCAGGGTGAGTGAGACCACAGTGTTCGGCTACGTGTTTATTTACGCCATGCTACTGAATTGGCCTGTGTTTATTCAGCTCTGAAAGGTTTGCATGATATAACCACCACTAATCAAATCTAATAACAAAGCTTTAACAAAGCTCTGAAGCATTCAGTATTCTAATAATTGACATGGTCAAGCTCTCAGTAAGGAGATGTTTAACATTAAATTAAAGGACGCTGCATTTTTAGAAGAGAGAAAACAAAAGAGAGGAAACGGCAATTCCGTGTACAGTCTGCTCTAACATATCTGGAACCACAGTGTAGAAGTTAATTAAGATATGACAGCCGTGCTGATATTCAGTACAACAGCATGTCCTTGAGTGCGATGTTGCTTATATACAACACTTCAACAAATTTTCATGTGGTTATTTATCCAGTTATTTTGCTCCACTAACAGATATCATTTCGCAACTGGCGGAAACAAGCTGGTGGAGCCACGACTGGTGGAGCTGGCGAGTGTAATTAACATGAGTGGAAGTAGTTTTAAATTCTCACCCGTACTATGTAGCCAGAAGGTGAGGAGAATAGACCATGGAGGTGGTGGACAGTCCTGAGAAACTTATTCAGCTTTAGAATATCAGCGAACGTCCAAGTTCTCGGGTTAAAGCCCTATTAGCGTTGCATGGAAAGCTAGTAAATTATTGTACGTAGAATGTAGCAATTACTAAGGAGACAAAGTGGTGTTTAAGATGATGTAAAGTTTTCAAATGCCTTTTTGTTCTTGCTGCATTGCTTTTTGAGGATGGTTTTGAATGTGGGCGGGGCTCTCCTCTCAGTACTGCAGACCGTACAGGCCTATTTCCACTCATGCACAGTAAAATGTCATTAACAAGTGTTAGATTACCTGGGATGCCGAGTGATACTTGTAGGAAAACATCCCAGTGCTGTTACTCAGTCAGAACTAACTGTAATCAACCACAAATCGTCATCAACGTCAGGATGTGAAGTGGAATTTCCATTTGATTGTGTTTTCTACAACAGGTCACTTTGCTCCTTGCAGCGCAGTGCTGGTTTACCACAATGGCTGCGTGGTACACGCTGAGACCTGATACAAAGAATAAACAAAGTGTGACTGTTTTTCCGTTCCTGTTGGCCTACATCCAGCCTTCGTCCTGCAGGGGCAGCTCTGAAATGCCAGCTAAGATCAAATCTGATATAAAGAACAAAAGAACCGTATAGTCACGCTGGCTGCATAAGCATAAAACTGCACACAGAAACTCTGGAACGAACCTAGAGCAAAATTTTTTTTGTTAAGTTAGGAAGCGACCTTTAGAATGAAAACTTAAATTTTTTCGCATGCACCCGTGATGACAGGGTTGTCTATTGCATAAACAAATCTGTCATACTTTAAAAAGCCAAAAGACATTGGTAACCTTTTTAGGAAGCTACTCAATAATGATAATATAGAATCTGCCAATTCAGGACTGTTCTATTACATTAGCTTCGGTCCAGCTTGTTCTTCTGGAGCATCTAATCCACTTAATGCACCAGACAGTGTAATTCATGGTCATTTAGATGAGCTTTGGCTCTGTTGTCATGGAGATATGATGTAGGATGAGGAGCAGACCACACAAGCCTTCACCAAGTGCCATCATCAGGTCAAGAGTGTAAGAGAGAGTAAGCTTAAAGTGTCTTGCATACTGTAATAACTTGTCTCATCTTAGAAATATAGCGGTACCTCAGAATATGAATTGAATCCGTTCCGGAGGCGAGTTCTTAGAACGAAAATTCGTATTACGAAATGCATTTTCCCACGGGAAATAATGTAAATGCAGTAAATATTACCAATGTTCAACACTATAATCATATTTTTGCATATAAAAGCAATCAAAACATTTAGAAAAGACATGATAATGAAGTAAAATATGAAATAAATAGACATTAAACCTCACTTAACCCTTAGGGGTCGACGGCATCGTCTTCACTTTTTGTTTTTGTAAATGAAGCTATATTGTAGCAACCCAGAAAAAAACATCAACTTTCTTCTGGAAAGTCTGGAAAAGTTCCAGGAAGTTTTAAGGACTTTGCTCTGTTCTGTTTCTCTTTAACTTGAAAAGCTGTTTTTTGACTCGAGAAAGCAAAAAGAGACGACTAGTGAGAGAAGAACTGTTTATACCCAGGGACCTGCTGTAACTTTGTGGGAGTAGCAGTAACTCGGGCCATACTGAACTTCCACAGTATACCAGCACACCTGGTTGTGTTTTATTCTTTATTTGGTGTGTGAATTGGTAGCAGCTGTTTATACAGCGTACAGGTTTACACTGTAAGTCTGTTGACTGAACCAGCTTTACGGAGCTTTGTGTCCGGTCAGGCTAGTGGTGTATTTCTAAACTCTAACCCTGCCGTAACTTATCTCTTTCCTTATTTGGCTTTCCTCTGGTCAGCATTACGGAATTCGACCTTGTGGGGTGTAAGGTATTTCCCACCAGACGTTAGAGCACTGAGTGAAGTAACTAACATTAGAACTAGTCTGCTTCACTGTCACTGACCTGCTGATGGCCCGAAAGCAGATGAAAGTGAGGAATTTTCCACTAGAACCTTAAGCACTTTGTCAGCGGAGTAGCAAAAACCAACCCCCTCCCTGGCTCACTTCCTAGGAGCCCTCAGAAAAAGTTTTAACAATGCATGCTTCCAAGTTTTGCTTGGAAGTTTCACTTTGCATTTCCACATTGCCATACTTTTTGTAAAAGAAGCTTATCAACAGGAAACACATTTAATTAAGGCATAAAGGATATGTGCAAGTTTTTGTATTTCTGTATAGTTTTGTAAAATAAGTGCTTGAGGTTTAAACTAGCCCAGTTTAAACAAGACGTTTATCTTCTTTCATGTTTGAGTTTTATCGAAATGTTCATACGATGGTTCAAGTCAAACCAGGACTTTTGATTGGGCAGAATAACAGAACACAGTTAAAACTCCCTTTATTTCTCTATACAGTGGAACCTTGGATTATGAACACAATTCGTTCCGGAAGCGGCTTGTATCTCAAAACACTCGTAAATCAAATCGAATTTTCACATAAAAAATAATGGAAACTCAAATTATTCATTCCACAGCCCAAAAAAGTTAATACATAAAAATAATTAACACAAAATATAAAGTAAAAAAACAAATTAACCTGCACTTTACCTTTAAAAAAAAGTAAAAATAAATCCAGACGGATTAATGTTTGTGTGTGTGTGTGTGTGAATCTAAAGTAAGCTCCCCTCTCCCCCTTCTCGTCTTTCACAGTTACCCTTCCTCCACTCTCTTCACACACACGCGTGCACACAACGGAAACATCGGAAAAATTAAAACAAGAAATCTCTCTCAGTTGAGCGACACACTAACGGAATCACTGCTGTAAAGTAAAAATGAAACAAACTAACCTGCACTTTACCTTTGAAAAGGATCGCGACAGAGCAGTGTTTCTGTGTAGAGCAGAGAGAAAGAGTGTGTGTGTGCCTGTGTGTGTCTATGAAGACGAAAGTATTAGGGGTCTGTGTGTGTGTGGCACGGTGTCCAATGACGCACGCACACAGACACAAAGAGCAGCTGATACAGAGAGAGAAAATGGATCTTTAACCTCTCTAATGAGACTTGCTTTTGC
>JAQMYJ010000011.1:23608780-23629140 GCA_030014305.1 Clarias laeviceps | reverse complement strand
TTTAGTACTTAGTACTTCTTTTTCTTTGCACTTATTTTTTAGCACTTACTTTTTAGCACTTATCTCGGGTTCCAAAAACATTACACAGACACTAGTTATTTAGTAAACAGAAACAAGTCAATTCTGTGGATAGTTTGCTTTATTTGTCCCTCCCTAACCCTGAGGTCCATTTTTGTTCTCATCCCAATTCGGACCTCAGTAATCTTATTCTTGTGTTAAATTTAAGAACAATTCCCTACCCCTAACCCTAACCCTAACCTTCTTATCTTAACCCTAAAATTCCCAATTCCCATACCCATCCCCAACCCTAACCCTAACCCTCTTATCCCAACCCTAGATTCCCAAATCCCATACCAAAACCCTAACCCTAACCCTCTCATCCTAACCCTAAAATTCCCAACGTCCATGCCAATCTCTAACCCTAACCCTTTTATCCCAACCCTAAATTCCCTATTCCCATACCAAATCCCTAACCCCAACCTTAATTCCTAACCCTAACCTTAATTCTAAATCCTAACCCCATTCTCAGCCCTAACCTTAAACCCCCAAAAAATTTTATTTTTTTTTTTTTTTTTTTTTTTTAAGAGTTTCTAATATCATTTAGTATTTTATATTTTTTAAACATAATTAAGAAAATCTAATCAAAATATGATATCGCAATCACCATTTGGTGGATTGCGGAGAGGAAAAAAGAACAAAAAATTAATTTGACAACACATTGTTTTACCTGTTGTTATTTTTTTTCTCATACTAATTCATGTATAAAATTTATCTCTCTGTAAAGCTTGACTTTTTTATATCCTGTTTTGCTTTGAGATTAATTACTGGAGCTTTTGACATTTGTTTAGACTTTCTTACGCTCCCTATCTGTTTCTGTTTTGTCTTGTGGATCAGGAAGAAATGTGGTTCAGCAGTTGAACTCTTCCATCCTGCATAATATGTTATTTCAATTTTGTATTCCACCTCTAGAGAAAACCAGTAATGTGCCATAATTATTGTCTAATATCAGTATGTCTCCATTTATTATAGCTATTGATTGATACCATTTCTACCCTGGTATTGTATTGTACTTGTCTTCTTTACATTAATTGCATGTACATGAAAATATATCAAAATCATTTACCAAGGATTATGTGTTTGTTCATTTTAATCCGAATGCATTAAATACATCAGACAACTTTAAAACAGTCCATAGAGCTGTATTTTTATAATTTTTTTATTGTGACACATGTAAGGCAGGACATCTGTTCCATATCTGTGAATAGGGCTTATAAAACAAGCTGCAAAGACTGGAATTTGTCACTATGGCACAGTGTTGTATACTGGATGTTTGCTGCTCTAAACAAGTGGTCAAGCTAATCGTTAAGTAAAGGACATGCCGTTGAGACCACCATAGAGCCGTTCTTCATAAGGATCATTGCTTTGACACAGTCCTGGGTTACAAAAACAAGTTGTCTGTAAACATTAACCTGATATTGAACAGACTTACAGTATTCTACACGGCAACGTTATGTGGCAATAAAATGAAGTCAGCTGACGGCCTGGATGTACTAAATGACCAGGTTATCACATCTATGGTGTATTTCAGACATATTCTCATGAGGAATAATTTTCCCACTTGACACCAGGCAGTTTTTTTTCCATCAGGGAGTGTAAAAAATAACTATATCGCACAATTATAAATTTGAGGTCATGCAGCTGCAAAAAGCAATTTAAATTTTATTTAAAAACTGTCCTAAAAATGTACTTATAAATGTTAATAGTTAGAAATGTAATCTTTAAAAATAATAAGTTATTAATAATGAAACCAACAGATGGGCATAAATTTATTAGCACAAATAAAAGTACAAGCAATTTATTATCCCATGGTTATCTAAACTTTGTATGGCTTATTATATTAAAACTCTTAATTGACCTCTCAAGGCGTCTGTAGCCAATTCAAAGACCACATTTGTTTAGTCTGGAGCATGTAGTCAGCCCAAACAACTCAATCCACAATAAAGAAACACATTCTCTTTTAATTGTGATGGAAGAACTGAATTGAATTTGCAATGATTATCACTTTCCATGGACCTTTTTATGATATATGAAGAACAAGGTTTGGATCACACACTGTGTTTGTTCTTTATTAGTCTTACAATATCTCTGTAATCTCTGGAGTTGTTTGATGAGTTGGAGTTAAACTGCTCTTCAGCGCCCTCTGGTGGCAGGCACGCGCCAAATAACATGACATCCCTGACGTGGAAAAATTCATGAACACACAAATATTTTGGCTGTTACTGTTTTCAAAAGGCATTACATATTGTTTGCTACATATGATGAAATGGCTGCATTTTATTTCTAAGGAAAGTGACACCACAATGCACACTAGGCAGGATTGTAATGCTGCTAAACGCCCTTAGACATCTGCTCATGTACGTAAAAACAAACTATATGCGAACATACAGGAAGAAACAGGCTCTGCTAATTTAATAAACTCCACTTCAATGGATTTCTGCATTTGTAGAGACACTTTGTTGTTCTGAGTAACAATATTCTAAACCATAACCTTGTTAAACAGTCACGTGGTAATTCCTAAATTGAGATTTATCCGCCCTTACAGGATCAAGATCTCTGATCCACGAACATCTCAAATTATGATCAGATTTGTTTTTGGTCAAAAAAGGCACTGTCAAATATTTCATGGATGTTTCCCACCTCAGATTACAAGAGCTACCCTTATTACAACAAATTTATCGCTTAAATACAGTTTAATTATAATGCCTACTTTTTAAACACAGTAAAAAAAAAAAGTGCAATTAGAAATAAAAGCTTTTGACTACGGACAAGGCTTGGAGTGAACAAGTTGCCTTTTTACACTGGTCTCTCAGCAACTCCCAGATACCCAGTGCTCAATCAGTGGAAAAGGGCAACTTCCACTTCTACCCAATTAAGGCAAAGGGGTTTTAAAGGTCAGTAGGTGAGGGGTTCAAATCTCAAGGTCAGCCATGGCGCGCTCCAGAGGGTCGCTGCTCCAGTAGTCGTGGTCCCAGGCCAGGAACCAGCCGGTGAACGTGGGAGGCTCGGAGCCCTGCTTGATCTTCACAATAGGAGTACGGCGGTCTCGGTTGGCTGGATCCGTCTCGATGTAGCGTGCAGCTAGGAGATTACAGATAAAAATGAGTTTTAATAATGCGCAACATATTCAGACATCCCTCATTAACCTCACTTTTTTTTCCCTCTTCTTGTTAATAAGTTTATAAGTTAATAAGTGTAAGTGTACAGGGTCAAAAACAGAGCTGTTATCCAGTTCGAATAAAAAAAACCAAAAAAAACATGCATAATGATTTACTTTCCACACATCGGAGTCTGTTACATGTGTTACTCATGAGTGAGAAATTTAATGAGCCTCACCTGAAGCCATCGCTTCAGTCTTTTCTTCCTCTTGTGCCTCATTACCGATCCATACAAACACCTGCAACACATCCAGAGCGAGTCAGAAACCCCAGAAGGCAGGGATGATTTAAATGGCTGCATGCTACTCGAAATATCTTTAGAGAAAGTTCAAGGCAAATATTATGAAATAATTCAATGATTAAAAGTCTTTGGAGCAGGTCATGTCTACAAGATCGATGTAAAAACTTGGAAATGTTGGTTTGAGCCACTTATAAAGAGAGAGCTGAATGTTACCTGGTCCCAGGTATCCAGAATCATGACATCATCTGTAGCCAGATCCTCTTGAGTCATCTCCCCAGGTACCTCCTCAATCTACAAAAGCAGAAAACGTGCTGTAATTTGGTTTAAACAGTTCAACTAACAATTATTTCGATAACTAAATGAAGTGATTTGTTAAAATCTGACTAAATAAAATGTAAAAAATGTATCCAATATTCACTGCACGTCACTAAATGTAAGGTTCAGACACAAAATTCTTTTTATTAACCTTGTTTCTCCAAGAAGAATCATTTTCGTGTCATTTTGCACACACCCGTTAATGCTAATGTATTGTCTCTTAGTTTTTAACGCTTGGAATCGGGAGTCCACTCTTTTTGTGATTTCACTCTAACCAATGTTGATGTGATGTAACCATTATTTCTCAGTGCTAATAGATATTTTTAAAAAAAACACTTGGCTTCCAACTGAATGAAAAAAGTGTTGCTGTTTGTGTCTTAAAGTGAAATTAGGTTCGTGAAAACACTCACAATGAAGCGCCCGGTTTTGTTGGTGCAGGCGAACAGTCTGGGTGGGTGAGTGTCCATTTTATCCTTAAGCCTGGTGGATGTGCGGTACTCGCTTTTTCCTCCCAGAGCTGCCCAGAAGGCACCTGCACATGAATGAACAGAACAAATCCTTATGCAGGCCAAGTTCATAATTATAATGCATTCCAGAAATAATATATAAATTAATGATCCTTGTACATTATACATAAAACTGTACAAAATTTTGGTGCACAAATATTTACACTTACTATAATATACAGTATGTAAGGAACTAAAAAATTGGGAGCATCTTCTTAAAGGAAAATAAATCAAAATCATGGTGATGCGATGTGTGGAAAAACAAGGCAGAGTTCCTGTTACCGCCATTGTTCTCCATTTCTACAGTAATTACATACAGTGATGTCATACATCACTGATCCTGTTATCACCTACGTTATAGCAGCTATAAACAAACACAGCTTATGTTGCGTTACATTACTGAGAACCCATTATATAATAGCCTCAGTTCTTACCACTCTCTCCGCCCTCTGCGATCTGAGAAGGAGAGACCCCGAGGATACCACACAGCTCCTGTGCGCCCTGTTTCTCCGAGTCACTGGCGCCAATGCCGACCCACATGGAGCAGCTCGATGGGGTCACCAGGACAAAGACATCGTTGGAGTTCAGGTTTGAGGAAACAGCATCGACCTGGAGAGAGGAATTCCGATATGCATGAACTCACACTATTAAAGGGAAACTACTATGCAAAATTCACTTTGTCATTTTTAGACAAATAAGTCTAAATAAACAAAATTTGAAAGAGACAGATTTTCTCTCTTTTGTGACCTTATGCAGGAATCGAACCTGGACCTTGGAGGTGCAAGGTGACAGTGCTAACCACTACGCCACCATGCAGGCTCACTGAATACTGATGATGTCATCATGAATTAATGCTCCTAAATTTTTCTCTTATTTTATTAGTCAAAATGCATTTGAAAAACATCTTTCCTGTCTCTGTGTTCTGATCAGCTAGGAAAATTTTTTTCCTCAAAGAGGCTTTCAGTGGCAGTTCATTTAAAGGAAGAGACACTGAAACAAGAACAGTTATTCCCGAGTGCATGATTCAGGCTGGAAAATAAACGGAAATATTTGGGAGACACCCATAACTTGTTTAAAAAGGAACATATGCAATTTTCTTTAATACAGTATGGCCTTTTAGTAATGACTAAAGATTGGAGCTGGCTTGGCTGCTAAGCCAACTTTGGCCACCAGATGGAGACATGATCAGCCTATAAGATATAATTGCTCTCATCTGTCCCTGGCTCTATTTAAGAGTCCTTTGCCACACAGTTGCTCAGTCATGAGTTAACTTTGTGAGGGCGGGACTTAGCAGGAATCTGTAATTTAGTAAAATAGCACTTGTTGACTGAGCCACTCTCTCGTGTTACTTCACTCCAGAAAGGACTTTTAAAAGTTCACTCTTTCCCTTCAGCCTCTCTGAGAAGACAAAGCACTTGTTTGTTTCAGTTCTCCCCAGTTTAATGTCTTCAGTTTCACCATGTGCTCTGTCCTTTATCAGAACGTAGCATGTTAGCTCCTGAATGGCAAGGTTGTTTAAAATCAAGGAGCCACAAATTCACAGAACTGTAAAATATGGATAAAATGTACACTTATGAGTTTAATCTTTCTTAAACATTGATTCACTGATATGATTTTAAATTCCATAAATTAGACTGACGTTAAAGTGTTAAAGTGAAATTCTCTCGCGCTCGTTGAATGATCTTTGTGAGTCACACTGACCTCTACAGCCCGGGTGCATCCCGCAGAGCTGGAGCGGACTTGGAACAGCCGTGTCTGCGCGGGTTCGGACTGACCTCCATCCCTGGACGTGCCTCCCTTATACACCACCATGGGCTTTCCACCAAACAGACTCATGAGGTGTGCAGGCTCCTTACCCTGAACCACACGCACCTGAGAAACACACAATATATTATTGTATATATTGTAAAGGAGAAACAGTTAAGAACAATGCTTAGGAACATGTATACATCTATATAAAGGTGGCTCTAGGAAATGATCAGATTATGCTAAAAGTCTTCTGCTAAACAGCTAATTAACAAACTAGCAGACTAGCTTACACATCGCTGTTATTCAACAGTACAAATGATATCACCTGATATCAAGTTAGCTGACTTGGCAAGATAATCAGCAAAATAAACGAACATGCTAAACTAGTTTTGATGTCCTCCCACTACGTGGTTTGTCTTCAATGCTAGTTTTCCCTTCTTTAAACCTCTTCAACCATCTCAACAAACGGTATGTGGACCATCAACTAGAATGCTTGAGATGGAGATTATGTTAAGTAGTAAGTTTTTTATTCTACCAAAATTATATTGGTGAATAAAAAGAATTTTTTTTTTTTTAACTTTCGCATTACTTTCAACACAGCCATCGTGCATTTGTAAAACAACATCAGTGAGACAAAACAATAAGCTGCATAAACATCTTATATTATTTTATATATATACTGTATATTTTCTCAAGCGTAGCTGGAACATTATTTTAATACTAGATTGGGACATAAATCATCATCAAGTCCTGTTGTGACAGATCTTAAGCTAATTTCCATGTTTATTTTGACTGCTTTCCACCAGGTGGCATCAGTGAGACAACCAGATCAGATCTAGTTACTGTAGTACCAACATTCTCAACTCTCAGCAGCACTTTTTTTTTCTGGCTGGCTGGCGGACAACAAACTGTCCAACGCCTGGAAAAAACATTGCTTCATCAGGTTGCGGACAAAAAGGGCTCTTTTGCTTCCGCTCTCCCGAACACTGGGCCCGACTGTCTTCTTTGCACTCCACTCTGCCTGAATTATGCAGTTGTTTACTGTTCAGCCTGATTCCAGCCATATTTGGAAACGAATTAAGTTCCCTAAATGTTCCTCCTGAGGTTTGTGGTTCGGAGGCTGATATTTACTCCAAAAAATGTATCTTTAGCCAGAATCCAGCATTTGACAGCACATTCCTGCACTTGGTTTAATCTGACATGCAAGAAATCCGCACGTTCTGCACACGACAAACGATGCATTCACGATGTGTGATTTGACAACTCTAATGTGACTTTTGGGACAGTGAATAGCAAACACTCTATATATACACACAAACACATGATGCATGGAAACATATGAATTCAAGCAACGAGGTGATCGCAGCTGAGATGTGATGTGAAAGAATGTGAAAGATGTGAAAAGCAGAGGTGCCAAAACTGCTGGCGAGAAAATTCAAGCAGGAAGAGGGGAAAACTTTACCACTAAAACCCTAGAGTAAGTTGGCAGACAAAACGGCTCTGTGTTAAATTATAAACCACGTGGTGAACTGATTTAAGAACAACCAACTAAGTGTTAACTTACTACATTTTTTTCCTAAATAAAGACGGTAGAAGTCTATGCACAATGGGAAACTGTTCAGGCCTGAATGATGTTGCTTGTTGAGTGGATTACAAATAATAATAATTAAAAACAAATCTTTATTACTTTCTTTTCCAATCTGTGCGTCTCTTCCAGTTAAAATATATAGAGATTGTGCTGATCACATGATCACATTCTTTCTTGAACGCAACCTCTCATTACAGAGACGGATAATTATCTTCACATGTGACGTAGAGGATATAATACATTTACATGACCACATCATAAACATGGCCATGAAACAGGCTGCAGAATTCCGCCATTTTAGCCACATCTGGAGCTCTATTCCTGCTAGGTTTCAGTGGGCTTTTAAATTTTATAAGAATTCGAATACTAATGTACATGCAGTATCATATTGTGATCATAAAGTGTATTGTTCTCCCTTTGAATGTAGAAGTATCTGTTTTTATTTTTTTTTTACATTTTGCTTAGATGTGCAGCTGGATTACAGCTTAATAATTACAAGGTCATGTATTTATTAAGTATTTGTTTGTTTGTTTTACAAACTAGGAATGTTAATGATTGATCATTAACTAGTTGCAAGTTAAAATTGGTTTATACCAGTTAAAATATATTAAACAGATAAATATTTGTTTTGCAGAACAGTTCTCCTTAGCTCCTATATCTATTAACTGTTACACCAAAAGACTTTGTAATTTTTTAACATATAGGATACTGCTTTTAATTGCTTGTTTAAAGTACAGGTATTCCCCGACTTACGAATGAGTTCCGTTCTGGAGGAACATTGGAATTTCTGATTTGTTCTTAAGTCCGACAAAGTCACACACACGCCGGATTTTAGACATTTTATACATTCACTTGCACGCAGAAAATATTGTATATATTTGTAAATATTGGTATCTGATATACTGCAGTGTCTATTGTTTGTGTACAAAACACATGAGCTACTTCTGTGATTGATTTCATTCCTATCTGCGGAAATTCGTAACTCGAATGTTCGTAAGTCGGGGAATATCTGTATTTTAGCTTCATTAATGCATCCTGCATAACTAATTTGTTAGGATTGTGCTGTTAAACTGTTTAAATTTAAATACATATAAAAAATGTGTTTCTTGTTACAATTAATCTTTATTTGATAATTGATTGTCAATATGGTCAGTTAAGAAAAATGTATGGAATTTGCAACCCTATCAAGAGTCTCACTTAGACAGAAAGACAAATACTCCCTTTATACCTCACACCCTCTTCCCTTCAGTGAAGTACATTTTCTACAGGGTGATTTCTTTTATTTTGTCTGATTATCACTTTAGCTAATAAGGACACCATAAGGAAAGTTCTGTAGCTCTGTGAAAAAGTCAATATTAATGATCTGACGATTAGTTGTGCAACTGCTAAGGAATCTTTCTTTATTTTTTCGAACCTCAGATAAAAGATCTTCTTGGAGATAGAGTTTCTTCTAAGCAGTTTGTCTCTAATTTATGCAACATCCTGAGGAAATTCTTGATTTAATCAAGGGAGAATGTTTTTTGTGTCCATGGTGGGTGTGTGTGTGTGTGTGTTTTTTTGTAAATAAAGAGAGGCATGCTGGTCAGAGACAGGGCTACCTGAGTAGTGATAGGAGCACCAGCTACCTAGAAACACGAGCAGCAAAAAAAGAAAAAAAAAAAAAAAGATGGGGAAAGAAGGAATGAAGATGAAAACAAGCAAACAAAATGTCAGGACATAATTTATGCTCATTGTTTGGTGAGGCTTCAGTTCCTGAAATTTGACCTGCGGATATTTCCCAGTGACAAACCACAATATGTATGTACAGTACTGATAAAGGCTTGAACCACCAAATATTTCTACTGTATATACTATATTTAGCTTCCAGATATCCAGACCTTCTTGTATTTTTAATGGAGTCTTGAGGAATACAGTAGTTCTCCAGGCTTCTTAAAGGATTCTCATTTTCAGTCCAGTCCTACCTGAGCAGTTTCAGGGGGATGTTTCTTGTTTGTTAAGACATTTGAATCATTCAAGCATATTAAAAAAAACAAAAAACAAAAAAAACTTTTATGACATGATGTTTTTTTATGCTTGAAAAATACATAAACAACAGACTGTTCAGGCCTGTTCAGTACATAATTAAATGTAATTTAATTCAATATAAAGAAATGAGGGATGGCTGAAGACTTTTGCACAGTTCTGTAAACCCATATAAATAAAAAATTTATTTTATTTTAGACTAAGCACTAAAGTTAAGGTTAATCACTTACCTGGACAGGTCCTCCTCCGAGCTCATCATCCAGCTGCGTGGCCAAGATGGCAGACGCTCCGATTTCATCCTGTGAAGAGTCCGTTCCTTGCCTAGAGAAAAAAGATTGGGCTTCATAAACAACCAAACAACCAAGTACTGTACTCAGGGTCTGCTGATAAAGCAAGCTGCTTCACGTCATTGTCAGGCACCTCACAGTGCCAGATGCTTGGCTCTGTTTTTATCATTCTCTGATTATCTGCTTGAAATAGAAGCTCACTGTCTTCCATTCTGAATAACATTAACACATTTTTAGGATTGTTTTGGGAACATTTCAGAGTTTTGTTCCATATGCATCAGAACAGTGAGGCAGTTTCATAGCACGTGTTCATGACCTGTAGTGAACTCTTACCAAATGTAGATGATGTGTCCCTGCCTGCCACCATGTCTGTAGTTGTAAAGGATGATGTAACTGTCTCCGCCGTAGAACTGGCCATACATGGACGGGTCAACTGGAACCTTGTCCGAACCTTCAATACGCCAGATCTGTAAGACGACAACATGAGATGCTCTACTGTTGCTCCGAAGCATTAAATGCACAACAAATTCATATTTTATCCTACCATATTAGCTCTCATTATTAATTAAACTGTGTGCATGTCCTGAACTCTTACTTGTTTCTCGCCGCTGCCGTCATCGATCATGCCGTGCTGCGCTGCCATGGCAGGCGAATCGTGCAGCGTGGCAGCATCGAATGGCACCTTCTCAATCTTGGCGATGTGGTTGGAAACGTATGCCACGCCCATGCCGTCTGTCTGGTCCACATCACGCCAGTTCTTGAAGAAGTGCTTGAACAGCGGAGTCTCGCCCATCTCGGGGAGGATCTGCACCTGAGTGTGCTTCGGGTAGCCCATCTGCTTAATGAAACCATCTGCTGCCTTCATGGCTGCCTTACGCTCCTCAACGTTGGCTTCCTTTCCTGTTTAAATGTTAAAAATGTCAAATTTGTGAACATTATTCGTATATAAAACGTTTCCCCCTTCCTTGTTGAATTAAATTCTGATTGGTTTTAAAACATTTGAATTTGACCAGCACGATGTGAGCTTTTACATTTTCATACGGTTTTAACCATCACATTCAAATATGCAAATTACTAGCGAGGACTTTAGCTATTAAACCTTCCTGCTAAACTAGCGGTAACTTAGCTAAATAAGCTCATATGTTGCATTTTAACAAGTATAGCTAGTAGTTTTACTAGCTACTTTTGGGTTTGCTTGTTCACCTTTCCAGACAAAGATCTTGCCATCGGAGCCATGGTCCAGAATAAAGCAATCCTTCGACTCCAGAGCACTCTGGGTAAAAGGGTTCTCATCAGCCACCAAGGCCACAGCCATGGTCCCGCTAGCATCCGAAACCTGTGGATTAGATTAGAAGACCGTACTTTAGAATGACTGTAAATGAGTGGGTTTCTGGACTTCACCATTCCATCTGTTTGAATAGCCAAAGCACCTTGTAGAGTTTAGCCAGCTTCCTGTTGGACGCGTCTGCTTTGAGGTCATCATCGGCTCCTTCAGGCAGGTCTGGCTTTGCTCCTAGAACCTGTCATAAGATAGGAAAAAAAAAGATTCAATAGGAGTCCTACTGGCTAAGTGTAGACATCGCTGTTCGTTCAGTCTGAACATGTTTTACTTTAGGTTGAATCTTTACCTCGAGTATCTTTTCTCGCTCCACACCTTCATCACACACGTAGACACGGGCTCTCCCGCTACGCTCGTTGTCACGGATCGCCTTGGCAAGCTGAGTGGCCTTCAGCTTCTCGAAGCGATTGCTCTTGGATCCGCACCACTGGTAGATCTCCTGTATTACGCACAAATGATAGTAGCAGGTGAATCAATGATGTTGAATGACGTTCAACTGTAAACAATCAACTACTACATTTACATTTACATATTACATTACGCCTCTGATAAACAAGTGCAAGTTAATGTGGAAACGTTAACAGGTTAGAACCAGCGGATTGACCCGCCTCCTTCATTTCCCTCCCTGCGATACTCACATTCCCGAGGTCCAGGATGAAGCAGTCGCCCTGGTTGAAGCTGTCCCAGCTAACCGGTACCTCTGTTGCCCTTACGACACGACGACCTTTGACCTGGAGCACACGCTGCATCACCACCTCGTTCGTGACAACGTGCTTGAACCCTGACGCAACGCCTCCTTTCTGAAAACGGAGAGAGAAGATTCAAGGATTAAAGTCAGGAGTCTGGTTTCAGTGACATCACTACCAACGCATCTGTGTGTCTTTTGGGGCCTGATGTACTCATACTTGATGATTATGATTTAATCAGAAATCATTAAAAAAAAAAAACTCACTAAGCAGTGACAGTATCTTAATGTTATTATTAAAAAGATATGATTGGATTGTCCATTTGACTATTCATCCAACATCTGCTTTATTAGTTTCCTTTAGAATGACATTAAAAATGGCACCCATGCTACTCCTCATTTAAAAAGCACAAAATGGACCACATACCTCTTCAGCCCAAACAAGAATTACAGAGACGCCTGTTCAATTTTTGTATTAATATATAATTAATATATGATATATTATCATCCTTTACCTTCTGGCCTTAGGTTCTTTTCACTATACAGGAGTGATACAGTAGCTATGATGAGATAACAGCATACAGTTCCAACGAGGCCAGACTTAAGCATGTATTTTTTGCCACTTATTCTACACTTCCTATCCATTAGACTGCTTTAACTTTTGTGCAACTTTTGATCTTGTATTGATAATTCTGAATTTCTGATCACTTCTGTAAAATCTTCTCAAAAAGACCTTCAATGAAGTCGTGGTCAGGACTCTGTGTTGGCCAATTCACATCTAAAAATAATAATTTGTCGGGCCTCAGAACTACTCTTTCATAATTTTAGTCTTGGAATATGGCCGTACCATCAGGGAAGAAAAGCTCCTTATGATATGATACCTTGGTCATTCAGTACATTCAGCTGACTTCATTTTATTGCTGCATAACGTTGCTGAGCAACTGAAGCAACCACAGATCCTAACGCTGCCTACAAAGGCTTGTACTGTACAGTGGCCACTATGCATGAAGGCTGCATCGCTTCATGTGCTTCTTCTCCTTCTTACCATCGTGTACCCGTCTCTCTGGAATAGAGTCACCATGGACTCATCAGACCACATAATCTTTTTTCACTGCTCACAAGTCTATATGCTCTCTAACAAACTGAAGTCTTTTTCCTGATGAGTTACACTAACAAGTGGATTTCTTACTGATACACAGCTGTTTAATCCCAATCCTGTGCATCCGCACCACATTTTATTTGTTTTCACTAATAAACATAGCACTGATTTCCCCCATGAAGATGATAATGATTTGATTTGATAATGGATTTTTTCATACCTTAAACTCCAGTTATTTCACTCCTCCTTTATTTCGATTTTATGTAAATGAGCTAGTGCAGAGACACGCCCCAACAGAAAACTGCAAAGCTGAGAAACAAGCTGGGTGGAGGGGTATCTTCTTATATGATGTTACAATAGTGGAAGTTTTTAATAGGCTTCTCCAAGCCCTAGCCAATACCAAAGACACAAAACAGGACCGGAGAAGGAAGTATCAGTTGTTTTATTTTACGGAGGGCTGGACTGGAAAATCAGCTATAAGAGGCTTGGAAGATTGCGCTAATGTAACCTGTTAGATTCCATCCGCCGTTAAACAGAAAGAGAAGAAGAAAATGTAAAAAGGACAAAAACAGGGAATGGCTTTTTTTGTACAAGTACACTGGAGACTCTTCGAAATGCCTTAAATTGACTAAAATTTTTAATTTGCATACCAGGTCCCCTTGGGGTATTTGTTTATTTAAATCTAAACGGTGATGTTTTTTTGGTTACGGCAGTTTTGCATATCTACTTGGTGTGCTGGATGCAATTCCAACCATTTTAAAACAGGAAGCAAAAGCTCTCCGTCAAATGTTCAACTTGGTTAACTATTTATCTGTATGCACCTTTTTTAGCACATCATCTAATAAAACAGCCACGCCCTGAAGCACAAACATCGGTAATAAGACACATTAATTTCCATTGAACTAGTTTATAAAGTTGAATCAGCAGGATGTTCATTCACTTGAAGGTATTGTGTGTGTATAACCTCAAGAAAACAAACACCTACACAGGTACAGCATCAAGTTATTGCACATGGTTGTGTCATTTTTAACCTTGTTACATGTCAAGTCACTTACCATGTACTGCAGACCTTTCTTAAAGTAACCCAGGAACGTTTTAGACTCGTATCCCTGGACCTCACGGTATTGTATGGGCTTTCCACCCAGATGATCATCCAGTTGCACTGTGAATATGGCAGCTGATCCACTTTCATCCTGCGTGCAGGCGTCACCTAAAATACACAAGCAATGAAATTTTTTTTATAATAATAAACAAACAAACAGTTGCACAGAAATAGCATTGGACTACGGTTCGGAAGGGCCCAGGTTCAAACCCCACGACCACAAAGTTTCCAGTGTTGGGCCCTTGATCAAGGCCCTTAACCCTCAACTGCTCAGATGTATAATGAGATAAAAATGTAAGCCGCTCTGGATAAGGGCATCTGTTGAATGCAGTAATGTAATGTAAATGTGAATTACTCTGTTGAATTCAACAGAATGAACCGATTTCATGACAAATTGCTTCAGTTCTCAAGCATCGTTATGGAATGAGTCAGTGTCACTTGTAAGACAGGAAATAAAAGTTGATTGTGAGTAGAATACTTGTGATTTGGCTGAAGTTTTGTATTACTTTTCCTTAATATAATAAAAAGGTTCATTCTTTTTGAATTACTCTTTATAATAATAATAATAATAATAATAAACTGTGCAGATATGTCTAAATGGTTCCAATAACATAACTAACTTTTAATGTATGACAAATGTGTCATCCTGTGTCTTTAACTAAAACTAGCTAAAGTGCTAAGCATCAGAACAGCTCATATCTTACCCAGCCAGAAGTGGAGGTCGTACTGCAGGCTCCCGGATCGCTGTTTGATGGTGTTGAGGACCACATAGGCGTCGCCGGTGTAGAACCCTCCGTACAGGTTCTCTGGTACAGCAACCAGGTCGAAATTCTCAATCCTCCACACCTGAAGTCCAGGCTGCTGGCCTGCCTTCTCAAATTCAGGATGGTGCACCATACTGTCTGAAAAGAAAAAAAAAAAAACTGTATTGTGGAGTCTTGATGATTCAATTACTCCCTGATTCATTCAATTATTCAACATGAGTAATGCTTAAATCGAATTCACACTCTTGGTGAATCTGTGGTGTATCTAGGGAACAATGTATAAACACTGGATGGAACACCAGTCCAAAGCAGAGCATCATGGACATGCATTCATACTGTTATTTCACACCAAGAGGCAATTTAGTCATGTGTTTTGGAAAAAAAACTCAAACGAGCAAACCAGAGGTGGAAAAACTCCCAGATATGACATGAGGAAGAAACTTTGAAAAGAACCAGACTCAAAAATGAGTTTGTATAGTTGGTGAAGCAGAGCTAAAGCAAACAGTATGAAGTGCTTAAGTATGAAAATGATGCTTAGATCATGTTTTAAGAAAAAAAAAATAATAATAATAATCAAAAGCTCTACCCAATAAAATCACTAACTTGGACAGAACTCGCCCTGCGTGTCTGTTTTAAACTTATGCCACCAACTATAAACACACACCCTTACAACCTTTTTTACCCTTATAAGTAAAGTTATTACTTATTTAGGTATTAGGCCAAGCATACTGTATTTATTTCCTACAGAAGGTCCACTGTACCTGACCTCATGTACTGTAGCATGCAAAGGAAAACTGTCTCTATAAACTGGGAGGCTGGGAGTTTTTTTTTCCTGTGCTAAAGGACATTGAGACCAAGCCCACATAAAGAGGAAGAGCCGTGACTCAGCCTAGCAGTATGAAAAGAGCAGCTGCTGCCTGTGAAAACATTTGCCCCAGCTGCCTTCCCTTAATACTCGCATATACTGTACATACACACCACTGAGCATTAACATAGTTCTGCATCAGTTTGGACTGCGGTGAGGCTCTTGGATTGGGGGCTCATGTTGGTAGAGGAATTTGGGGTGGGCGTTGGAGGATGTTTGACATTTTTCAGGTCCTCTTGTAAAAATGAAAGACACAAGCCCAAGTTAGAAATATGCATATAGAGTATGCAGTAGCTGGCCTCAGAAGTTTACTCTAGATGGCAAAACATTTGTTAAGACTCTACAGTCCAAATCATATACTGATCAGTCATAAAATTAAAACCTAGGTTTTGGGTTCTCCCTGTACCATCAAGGTGTGGCTCTGCAGGGCCTCTGGAAGGGGATGCTGTGCTGTCTGGCACCAGGAAGTTAGCAGCAGATCCTTTGTTTGCTGTGGGTTGCAGATTGGGTCTCTACAGATCAAACTTGTTTGTCAGGTGCATCCCACAGGTGCTCGAATGGGATCTGGGGAGTTTGGAGGCTGTCTTGCAGTCTTGGGCTCCTCGCTTGCTGGGCCCCGTGTGAGTCGGGCTGTGGTGCACCTGGGTGATCTGTTGCCTTTCTGTCATGGCCAGCTTTGACTTCTATCAGCAATGTGTGCTGCTTTTCTGTGGGATCAGACCAGACAGGTGGGCCTTTGTTTCCTGTGGGCATGGGTAAGCCTTGGGCACTCATGGTCCTTTCACCAGGTTACCGGTTTCACCTGTCCATCATAAAGGTGAACATTACTCTATTGTCCGATAGAAGAAAAGAAGACGATTTTGCAAGTGCAATTGTTAGAAAAAATAAATATGAATAGTAGTTGTGCCAAATATTTGTGTTTCTGATAATGTTATTCCTACACTCCCTTTTGTGTGAATTTAGTTTCCCTCTCCATATGCTAGGATTTTCATGTTAGAAATTTCAGCACCTCTGCATCTGTAGGGTCCGTGGACTGGCAAAAAACACTGTGTTAAGAATCAAATTATCAGTTGCAGTAAATATTAACTTCCATAGGAGGCAAACCCGGTTAAGCACTGGAGCTGTGAATCATGGGTAGATTGGTGAGTCGGTAAAATTCTTGGTTAAAGTTTAATTTAATTGAATAGCACTAAAGTTTACTGTCTGGTTTATTTATGCTGCTGTATTTCTTACACAGTCCTGCTTCATGCTCCACATGTTTGAGTCATCAGAGGAGTTCCCGGGAGGCCAGTGTCTCAGACATGAAGCAAGCAGTCTGAGAAAACATTCTACCTTGATGGTATCCAAGCACTAGTGGATCCATAAGTAATAAGTACAAAAATAATAAAGTGCATTAGTGTAGAGGGGATTATATAGACAAACTCTCAGGACTGTTCTGTTCAAACAAAAGTACTGGTTTTATTTGAACGCCCCTGTATTTTCCACAAAAGCTGAAATATATTTAAGATTTTTTTATGGAATCCTTGAAGGCATTTAATATCCATTTAACTTTTACCTAAATGATTTAAAAATGGGAATCAAATGGGAATCAAATGGGAATCGAATTAACCAGCAAATGTCTGGCTAAATTGCATAATCGATTAAATCACACAGCTCTATTAAACACATCGGGTACAAATCGAGCAAACCAGCATTCCTTGCCATTTCGGCAACTGTTCTGGAACAGTTGCAGAAATGTGAGTCTACAGAATTCCTCTTTTATAATGTCAATAAAACTCTCGACTCTAGAGAAGTGGTTGCCTTATTAAAATCTAAGTCTTTGTTTGAAATTTCAAAAGCCCAAACACAAAGACAAAAATGCACCTAAAAGAACACCAGGCCTAGTGGTGGTGTTAAAAATGTTAAACACTGTTAAAACTGTAGCTGAATTGGTACATAGGTGGTTGTGTCATCAATATAATAATAATAATAATAATAATATTTTAAAAATCTCTTTGATGTCATCTTTCCAAGGTTCTGAATAATAATAATAATAATAATAATAATAATAATAATAATCTGTGCCTAGATCATGGTCATTACCTTACAGTATAGTAGTTTACTTAATACTTCACACTCAAACCACAAACATTTTGTAAACAATGCTGTACTCAATTTCCTTTAAGCTGTTCTTGTTTTCAGATTTAATCGATTTCACACAACATGCTGTAGACAAGTTTATTTTACATGTGACTGGCACGTGAAGCCCTGAGACTGAACAAAAACACATAACATGCCCCTGTACACATGCTGCAGTGCGTCAGCGTAATGAGATCTTTTTATCAAGGGATTTCATGTGTGTGTGTTGTGTGTGTGTTATAAACATGTCATGGTGAAATCTGTTCCCAGGCTCGGCACTTTCGCACTTCTTTCTCACACTTCGGGTTCATTAATTCAGAGAAGAAACAGAACCAGAACAGGCTTTTTTCGGCTTACGTTAGATTTCTATCCTTCACTGTGAGCAAGTGTGTTAACCCAAACCGTGTTATAAATAACCCAGGTCACATGACTGGCGTTGTGCTCATGGGAAAAACAAGGCAGGGGCTTTTAAAAATCTATATCCAGTCAAACATAGATATACATAAGCACCTGCAGATGAAAATGTTTACATTGAATGTAGTTATTTAAGGGACGGAACACTTTTACGTTCTAGGGAAATTATCCTCGAGGGGGTGGTGTGATGCAGCTCGACGCAAGTTGGTTCTTTTCCTCCAACAGCACGTCAAGAAAAAATGAAGCTGATTTGGATGTTAGCAAAAACTGTAAAGAGCTAAAAAACTATACTGTTACACATTCCACTTCATCCCTCAGGGACATTCCTAATCTCACTGATGCATGTCTACACATCCTTGTGCTCACTTATAAAAAAAAACTGATGATTCTTGTCTGACTCATTCTCACCACATTGTGAGATCCCACCCCCTCACCTTCTTCTTCTCCTCCTCAAGCACAGAATTCACCCTTTATAGTGAACATAGTGAACGTTGCAAAATGCCCACTCACTCAGCGCTGTGTTTACTCAGCATGAGTACACCTTCACCCCACCCTTCATACAACATAATATTTAAATAAAAAAAAAGGAGAAGATAGAAGGGTTCAAAGTCTGCCATGGACACAGATGCAGGCTGTAATTGCATGCTTCATTCTGGAAACTCGAACAGAGAATAAACATTCAGAGATCTTGCAGAGCTGCGTTGGTAGCAGGGGTGGATCCGAATGAGGATAAAAGCTGTTTGGAATAAGTGGAAGGAAAAAGTAATCGTGAGCAACGTGAATAGATTGTAGTGTGAGGCAGCTGGTGTCTCGTCAGACTGCACTTCCTTCTCGGACAAGGAACTGAAATAAATTTGACTTGTTACTGAAAAACCCCAAGAGATACACAATGACTGAAGCAGATCAGCAGGCTTATCACTCACTCAAGTGTTATCACTCATCATACCACAGTGTCTCTGAAATTCTCCAGTCTGACTGATCAAAAGGTATTAATTAATGTCCAGACAGTAGAACAGAAAAATGTATCTAATATATAATAACTCTGCTGTAACCATCATCTTTGTTGTTACATTGAGTTTCCACAAAGCGATGATAAAGTTAGACCATGCACTTCCTTTTGTGGTAAATTAAAGGCACAATGTTTTAGTTGCTTTGCGTGGGTTTCCATGGCAACAAACAGACATCTATACATGAGGCATTGCTCAGTAATCAAAACAGGAAATCCCTACAAAATATGTCATACTTAAATGAATGTAGTAAAGAATGTAGCTAGCATAATGCATGTCAGAAAATGCTTTTTATTTATCAGGATTAAAAAAAAAAAAAAGTGTGTTTGTTGCAAGCATTATACTAACACACAATAATGATGTAGCAATAAACTGCATCATTGCATGCCATTATTTCTGTCATACAGCATGCAGGTTTAAAATAACTTTCCGTTGAAACACCAGACCTTTGAAACCAGAATGTTGAAACAATGGCTTGAAATGAGAAAACTTTTGCTTTCAGATAGACTTTTAAAGTTCTATGCTTTAATAACTACCTTCATCTCCTCTACCTGGAAATTCTGTGAAGTCAGTGTGACTTGGCCTAAAACATGCACACATTCATTTTTCTCTTGCCATATATGGTCTGGATGTGCTGAAAGAGTAGTGGAGATGAGGACGGCTGTAAGACATGGTTGCAGTTTTGACTCAGGATCGGTAGCGCGTGAAGATGACATGTCCTTCATTAGGGGACTGAGTGAAGGAAGCACATATTTACAGCTGCTAATTGGGATGAGGGATCTTTTGTTTTGGTTTGTTTAGGAAACAACTGAGGCAGAATACTTGAGCTGATCAGTTGAAGGTGGCTCAATCGCCCAAACACGACAGATTGACAGTGATGGGATTTGCTCCTGTAACCTTTAGTAACCCGAAAGGTATAACAGACACAACCAAATCTAATCTCCAGCTGGACATGATGATGGAATCCCAGCCTTGTTCAACGAGTCATTATTTGACTTACTCACTGACTCACTCACAGTTTTTGTCCCAGCTTTTATATATATA
>JAQMYJ010000011.1:23597170-23608680 GCA_030014305.1 Clarias laeviceps | reverse complement strand
AAAAACGATCACTGGTGTGTGTGTGTGTGTGTGTGTATATATATGTGTATATGTGTTTTTCCTTTGCTTTACAACTATACGTGGGGGCGTCACCCAAAAGAATCGATTCAGGTGAAACGAATGAATCGGTTTAGTATTCGACTCCTCGGCTCACTGACTCACTTTTTTGGTCCTACCTTTATTTTAATACCAGATTGTTATTCTTTGTCTAAATACTATACTTAAGTGTGTTTAATCTACTCTACACTACTTTACTCTGCTCTCTAATTAATGAAATAAGATTACTGTGCTTTGCATTTTATAAAATCGATTCACATAAGCGGTGAATCAGCAGCTACAAAGGTGCACTTTAACAGGATGATTATTATTATTTTTTTTTTACTGGGAACATCAAGTCATCAAATTGAATCTAATAATTAAAATTCACTGTAAGAATAATGGGGAAAATACAATCCAAACTTACAGTATACGTGTCGCATATATGAATCGGTTCCATTGAACCGAAAAGAATGATTTGATTCCTCGATGCACTTATTTTGTCCTGCCTTTATTTTAACAGTGATTATTTTCTTTGCCTTGATACTGCATCTGAGATTGTTTAAATTGCTCTACATTAAATTACTATTTATTTAATTAAGTAATATAACTGTGCTTTGCATTTTATAAATTTCCTTCAGAATCAGCAGCTACAAAGGTGCACTTTAATAAGAAGATTCTATTTATTTAGTTAGGTTTATTAGATTTGGTAACACCAAACAGCATAATAATTATAATTTTATTTAACAAGAATGGGGAAAATACGAGTTCGTATATGAGTCGGTTCGCAAGTGTCACCTAAAAGAATCGGTTCAGTGGATCCGAATAAAAAAAATTGACTCCTCGGCATCACATACGTTTTTATAACAGTGATTGTTTTTCTTACATTTTCCCTATACTACTTTACTCTGCTCTCCTTTTAATGAAATAAAATACACAATAATTATATTTTCCTTTAAGAATAATAGGAAAAATACTAGTTCGTAGAAGAGTCTGCTGGTAAGTAATACCTAAAAGATCCGGTTTAATTGAACCGACTCGTTCTAAAACGACACACTGAATATCAGAACTGTTCTACAGTTCTAAAGTAATTAGGTTATGCAATGAGAATAAAATGCACAGAGAAATACTCTTACTTACCTATAGCTGAGTGATATCTGCTGGGTGTGAGACGGGAGCTGAGAGTGTCCTGTGTCGGTGTGCAGAACAAACACAGGCCGTTTAGACTGTAATCTCGGCCGGGAGACGCCCCGTGACACCGCGCTGCAGGGGGAGGAGCCGCTGCTGAAGCTA
The DNA here is from genome assembly GCA_030014305.1 of Clarias laeviceps. Classification (NCBI taxonomy): domain Eukaryota; kingdom Metazoa; phylum Chordata; class Actinopteri; order Siluriformes; family Clariidae; genus Clarias; species Clarias laeviceps. The sequence continues at coordinate 23,607,351 of JAQMYJ010000011.1, read as the reverse complement.
CACAAGATTTTTATCCCCGTAGACCGGGTTTAGTCTTCAATGTAAAGAAAAGAAGAGCCCTATATAGGGCACTCGGAATAGGGACACGCCCACGGAAGCCACATGTACTGTAGGCTCGCTCAAATGAAAATATTTACTTCAAAGGTCTCGGTTTCCATGGAAACCACAAATGAGTATTTTACTCAATAAGCAAACTTAACATAAAGAACCAACTTTGTGCTCAATAACAAAGTGGCGACTACAAATACCATTGCAAAAGTATATAAAATGTTATTTATTTCATTTTATATATATAACGTTACATAAAATTAAACGGTCTAAAAAGAATTATACTATTATACTATAAGTCCCGCCCCTCCAACCACGTGCTTTCGGATTGGTCCTTACGCAGAGCGGGTTCGGTCATAAATTGTGAATGAATGATTTTAAAGCGTATATTAATCTATTATGTGGGTTATTCTACAAAAATGGTGAAAAGTGCTGTCACTTAGTTTTGCTGATGCCAAAATCATTAAATGAACATAGACATTACTTGAATATGTTCGGAAATATTTTCTTACTTTAATGTTCAATATTTAATTGTAGCAGTTTCTTTGTGGCAAATGTTTTCTTACTTTGATCATACATGGAATTGTAAATATAAAGATTTGTTTTCATGAAATAAATCTGATTCACAATAACATAAATAACACAAATTATATTTGTGGGAAACATTTGACAATTTTAAATTGTTACTGGACAAATACAAAAGTTATGTCAGATGTCTCGCTTCATTTGTTTAGAAATATCATCATTTATTTAGCAATTTTCTGCAAAGCTTTTGTTTGTCATTGGGGTTACCAGGAAGAGAAGTAACACCAGTTATTAAATGTATATAAATAATGCATTGAGCTCTACTTTTTGTAGATACATAAAGTTTAAAAGTAAGTTTACTTTTGCTATTGAAGAAGTTCTAAGTGTGAATGAAGAAACACATTTCAGGGGATTTTTATGACCCAAATTCCACCTTTTCTTTAAAATGACCCATAGACAGACAGACAGACTCTCTCTCTCTCTCCTAATTACATAGTAAATTAGTTCCTGTGGATGTCAAATTTTCCCAATATGTTTTTATATTTTGGAAAAAACAAAAAAATGGATTTCCAAAGCAACTTTGTGCTCAATAACAAAATGGCGACTACAAATACCATTGCAAAAGTATATAAAATATTATTTATTTCATTTTATACATAACGTCACGAATTACTGTACACTATAAGTCCCTCCTGAGTATTTGATGCCATCTTGTGGCCTACTTGACATGAGGCGGCATGGTGGCGTAGTGGGCAGCACTGTGGCCTCACACCTCCAGGGTTGAGGGTTTGATTCCCGCCTCAGGGTCTGTGTGCATGGAGTTTGCATGTTCTTGCCGTGTTTGCTGCAGGTGCTCCAGTTATCTCACACACTCATAAGAACTGTACATTAGACAATTACGCAAGCTAATGACAAACACAAAATCAAAGTGTGTCTGAAGGTGTTGCAGTACAAAACTAATTGTTTTCTATGTTTACATGAGATGATCACACCCAGTAAGAGACCACACTCAGACACCATGTCAGAGAGCTCCAGAGTCACTGTGTCATACAGATCTCAGGTTACTCAGGTTGTCTGAAGTTCTTTCTGTGTCTATGTGGATTTTTTTTCTATGGGTTACTCAGATTGAGTGTGTATCTATTGTTCTTTAAAAAGACTCTAGTTTCACAGTAACCTTTTAAAGATTAATATAAATACAGTATACACACACATACACACACACACACACACACACACACACACACACACACACACACACATATGTATATATATATATACACACATATCTTTCTTCCATCCATCTTCACACATACTATATAGAAAAAAATATTTAGCTAAACCTGTTAATTATTGAATTCAGGTGTTACAATCAGGTCTCTTATTCCCAGTGAAGTACAGTCTTAATACTTCAGCTTACCAAGACTTCTTGGACAATGTTATTCTTCCAACTTTGTTTGAACAGTTTTCCTTCCTCCTCCTTCCTCCATATTGAGTATATTTATTTGGATACAATGTCATTGCAGGTTTGGCCAAATACTTTTGGCCATGTAGTATATATAATATTTATGATCAAACTGTTTAATTTTTTAAAACATTTCATAAGACTATTATTTTTTTCTTTTAAAGGTCTACAAGAAAAAGTTTTATCTATGAATGACTATTCTCTCTGAAGTTGTTGTTCTTGGTAATGGACACTAGATGGCACCTGCAGCATATCTTAAGTGAATAGGTTGTGAAGGGTTTTTTCAGTTACTGGAATGTCAGTTGTGTCCCATTGATGTAACATTGACAAAATGTGTGTAAGGCAAAATGATCTTCTAATATCTCCAGATAACTGATTTAAGGTGTTAATTAAACTGACAAAATGTATCACATCCCAGCCCATTATACCATACCTGTACCCCAAAAGACAAGGGGTTTTCAAGTCAAACTGGGGCTTTTCCCCTGCCACACTAATGCACTTATCCCAGTGTTTAACTAGTGCTTGGATACCATCAGGGTAGAAAGTTATTTGATTACGCTGGAGACATGCTCAGACTGCCTGCTTCATGTCTGAAACACTGGCCTCCCAGGAACTCTTTTAATGGTCAAAACATGTGGAGGTCAGGACTGTACGGGGGATGTGGCTATAAATCCCAGCTGAGTTCCTGTAATGTGCAAGTGGTTTTGGTGAATGATTGTGTGTACAGTTCACACAGACAGTTAAGAAGAGAGCTCTGCAATGTACTCCAGAAAACTTCTGGAATGTCATCAAGAGGAAGATAGATGGTCACAAACCATCAAGCAAAAACTGAGCTGTTTGCTTTTTTGCATAAAGCATGGTGTAAAGATACCCAAAAACAATGTGAAAAAACTGGTGGAGAGACAAAATGCATGAAAGCTGTATTTGCAAATCGGGGTTATTATTTCACCAAATACTGATATCTTAATATTATTTAGCCAAAGCATTAACACAATTTCTTTGCATTTACAAATTATTTGCATTTTGATTGATTTGAGTTATTAAAGCTCTGCAAATGCTGCATGATCTTGGGTTATTTTGATGTGTTGTGATGATGTCATTTCCTTTAAATATATATTCGAAATAACAATAGTTATATTTTGAATTTAGTAATATAACATAAACTGATTTTTTTTTTATAGGTGGTCTAATTTTTTTCCAGAGCTGTATACAGATACTTTAAAACTAAATAATAAAAAAAATAAGAAGAAAAAGTGTAGGTTGCACGGTGGCTGTGCACCTCCAGGGTCCGGGTTTGATTCCCACCTCGTGTCTATGTGCATGAAGTTTGCAGGTTCTCCCTGTGCTTGGTGGGTTTCCTTCAGGTACTTCTTCCTCCCTCAGTCGAAAGATACGGCAATTAGTTTAACTGGTGTTTCCAAATTGCAACACAGTGTGTTAATGTGTGTGTGAGAGTGTGTGTGCCCTGTGACACGTTGGCATCCCGTCCTGGGTGTACCCTGCCTCGTGCCCTAAGTCTCCTGGGATAGGCTCCAGGCCCCCCACAACCCTGTATACAGGATAAGTGGTACTGTTTAGAAGATGAGTGAAGTGTTGAAAAGGTAAAGACATTTGAATGATTTAAAGCTTCTATGCATACAAAATAAATCAGCCTTTATTTTAGAAACCTAAGAACATTTGTATTTGATTTTGCAGGCCATCTTGTATGTACTTGTTTGGTACAACTTGAATTAAATCTTCCTGACATGGATTTTTCCACCAGGTGGAGACGTTTACCATCACCTGTGTGTTGTCGGGAAAACTCCTTGAACTTTTGATCTTTGGCTCAGTCGTAACCCCGGCTGCGATTAGCTGTAACACAGACTGGCTCACGGGAGCCGTCTAGGCACAAAAGTGGCATATAATAAAGATAATAATGCTCAGGTGAGACTATTACTAATGAAACTTTTCATTTATCCAAATTACACCTTAGCTACACTTGATTAGGAAGTGAGACAGAAACAACAACAAAAACAACAACAAAAAAAACCAGAAAATTGAAACTGGTCTATTTCTGGACGTTATGTAGTTCATACTATGGAGGAAAGGAGACCATTTTGCCAGCAGGAAGAGGCTCCGGGGAGACGTGTGGCCATCATATAAAACCTCCAGGACATGTGTGGAAAAGATCAGTCCGAGTGGTTGTAAAAAAAATATGGGGGCATATTATCATAAACCGTTTTTGCCTAGTGTTTCTGAGGGACCTATAATGCAGCGTCTCGAGTAGTGAATATTCAAACATGTGGCTTCTTTTTTCTTCCTCATTTCCCTTTACTGGAGCCGGACCCGCGGGCCGTGGCGCCACGGCCGACACTGACGGCTTCAAACCACATCAAAACTGCTTGTGTGGAGCGCATGGAAGAGAATAAAACAGGATCTGAAAGAGCAGGCTTTGTTAAATCAACCTCTTTACTGCGATATTTCTGTTGAGTGTCAGCGTTGGTTCCTGAGAAGGAGAAAATAAGATTTCTTGTGTCTGTGTTGTGTGTTGTGCAACATGTCCTTATTTAACAGCCTACCACTAATAATACATATTGAAATCAGGCACTGCTGTCCAAGAAATATTCAGATTTAGAAATATTTTAGGCTTTGGGATTGCTTTTAAAACACAACAGGCTGTACAGCGATAAATAATCCACTTCTCCATTTATGCTTTGAAATGAGCTAACACAAGCATTTTGGTAAGCAGAAAACATCAACGCGTCATAATCCGATGAAAGATGTTTATTATACATGGGGTGAGGTGTGAACGTACTGTACAGTATGCAAAGGTAAGTTGAGGAATTACATTTACTTACATTTTTTTCCTCATTACGCATCTGAGCAGTTGAGGGTTAAGGGCCTTGCTCAAGGGCCCAACAGTGGGATCTTCCGAACCGTAGTCCAATGCCTTAACCACTGAGCTACTCCTGGCCCCCCCACAAGCTTTACTGTATATTGTGTTGATTAATTTTATAAAATGGTTAAAAAAAAAAAGGCCTTGTTAAAAAAAAAAAATAAAGAAGAAGAAGTAATAAATCCTTCCTATGCCACATAATGTATTTTATTAACAGCGAGCTTTGGTTGCTTAGTAACCTAACAAGCACCTTACCATGAACACAATGGCGTACATGTAACCGCTTTTTTCCCCCCTGATTTAAAACCTTAAGGAAGCATTAATACAAAATGCAGTTTTTGTGATATGGTCAATGCTGCGGATATTTCAAGGATTTTTACGTGATGCTCAGCCAATCAGTTTTCTAGAACCAGCCTTATGAATAGACATGCATTTTCATGGAATCTTATTAACCTTGGCGAACAAATCAAACACGTGAGGCATAACTGTAAAAGATTAAACAAGCAACAGTAAAGTAGGAACAAGAACAGGGTTAAAGCTGTAATAGCAGAATAACGAGGCTTGGTAACAAGCGGCTTAACAGGCAGGAGTGTTCTTCACTTCATAACGAGTGAGCAAGTCAGAGTCCTTAAATAGAGTGTGACCGTGAGTGTGTGTGATTGATAAAAGGTGTGCACAATCAGTATCCTAGAGAACATGAACGCGGGACAGTCTGTGATGGTGAAGGGGTGGCGGAACTTCCATGTTGGAAGTTAATGTTCAAGTTAGCTTTTTTCTTGTGTAGAAAAAAACCACACACACACAGCTCACTCACTCGTTCTCTGGAGCCTATCCCAGGGGCCTCAGTGAACTAGGTGGGGTACACTCTGGACAGGGTGCCAATCTGTTGCAAGGCACTAACACGCACACACTCATACACTACGGGAGGTTTGGAAATGCCACCAAGTCTAATCTGCGTGTCTTTGTGTTATTTTGCAAAAAGCTATAAATCCACCCCCACAGTTTTTCCCCCAGTGGATAAATCAGCCTGCAGTTGTGTTTGTGGTTATTTAATTATGCAGATTCGTATCAATAATATGTTGGTTGTGGATGAATAGAAAATATAGCAAACTCATGCCTTGATTGTGATTTTATAGTAAGTCAAACACAGAGTAGCGGCAGCAAATTGGATCACAGATTCAAAAATTTGTTTAGTTTCATTCAGAACCGTTTATCCTGTACAGGGTCGCAGGAGGACTGGAGCCTATCCCAGGGGCTTTAGGGAACCAGGTGGGGTACACCCCGGACAATCTGTCTCAGGATACACACGCAAACTCATACTCTGTGTGAGGTCTGGAAACACCAGCAAGTCTAATTTGCATGTCTTTAAACTGTGGGAATAGTCAGAGGAGACCCACCAAACATGCAACTCCACATGCACAGACCCGAAGACGGGACTCGAACCCTCGACCTGGAGGTGCGAGGCCACAGGGCAAAAGCACTACACCAATGTGCTGTCAGATTTTAATTTATTCAGACAGTACAAATTTATATTTAGGTTGTATTGCTAAAGTTTTTTAAATTAGATTGAATTTATTTCAGGGACCTAATATGAATGAAATTAGGTTATATCCTACGCTAGTTTTGTCTTAGTATTCAAGAGATGTGACCCCAGGATGGAAACAGAGAAGTAAAAAAAAAAAAAAACATCTTAACTTTCACTTCCACCACCAGAGGTTTTTAAAAGTTTTTGAAAAGAGATTATCACAGCTCTAATCTGTGGTAACTTAAAAGCCTAGACATCCAAGGCTATCTGCACTCTCTGTTCTTAAACGTCTTTCTGGCAGTTTCACCCAGGACTAGTCTTATCTTGTTAGTATGACTCTCATATAAGGCAGGAAGTCCATAGACAGGTATGGCTTCCACTCGAAAATATTGCTTTTGGCACCTGAGTTTACACAGAAAGCTCTTTGTTTCACACAGAAATACTTCATCCAGGCGGTGTTTCTGTTGAGGCTTGGATCACTTGAAACTACGGCCCGTCAGAGAAAATGATAGACGTTTCGAGCACTCTATTGAATGATGTGGTTTGCTCCAATGGAAAAAAAAAAATACATATATAATTTTGTGGCATTTATAAGTTTTTTTTTTTTTATTTTAGGCTACTCTGCTGATGCAAATGTAAGCAGTGGAAGGTGTCCCTTATTCTGTCTGTCTGTATGATGTGTGCATTTCTTTAAAATGTAGCCAAACCAGACGCAAATGTACACTTATTCAGTTCACTAGTATAAAATATAAACCAGGCTGTTGTTTCAGATACTGTAGCAAGTGATTTAATAAAGGATCGTATCGTCAATCGGCAAGTGTCCCGGGTGCCAAAAGTGCGTTTTTTTTACCACCACATTTAAGGTTTGCACATTATTTGCTGTTTCACCATCATCTCCTAATGACTTCTAATGATTATAGCAGTTTCAAGCAAAATTTAACTTTTTTTTGCAGTTTTGAGAAAAACATAAAAAAAATAATAAATTTAAGTATTGCATACGGATAGAGAATATTTTGTGCATGCTTTCTTTGAGTCATAAGAGTTTTAAAAAGTACAAATTCCAAAATATTGTCCAAATTGTTTTGGTTATATCAGTGAAAAACTTTGTGCTATTTTGCAAAAAGCTATAAATCCACCTCCAAAAGTTTTGCCCCGGTGGATAAATCAGGGTGCAGTTGTGTTTCTGGTTATTTAACAATTCAGATTAGTATCAATAATACTGTATGTTGGTTGAGGTTGACTAGAAAATATAGCAAACTCATGCTTTGATTGTGATTTTATAGTAAGTCAAACACTGTAACAGCATTATAAACAGCACAAAAATTTTAGTTTATAGCATCAGTTTAGCAGCTGATCACAGTGCAGGTACTGTATGCACTATTTAACATCGGTTCATGCATCAACTGATGAACAGAATCAGACACAGCTAACGCAACAGCTTCATGCACACAATGTGTGCATCTCCTGTCTCTTGTGCATCATTAAATGTTACTGCTTAAATTTCATTCAATATTATTACCAAAGGCAGCACAACCAGTGCAAGTGAAAGCAGGAGCAAGAGGAATGACACATAACTGTAGTTCATGACTGCTGGGGAAACTGCACTGATAGTAACAGAGTATAACAATGCTTTTTCTGAGCTTCATTAAACGCATTTAGATCACTCATGGCAGTCACTGTTTTGCCTAGGAGGGAGTTTTTCTTTACTGATCACATGACAGAAAGAAGTGATGGGACTGGCTTTTCATGACACAAAAAAAAGACTCTAAAAAACAGCCGCTAAATTTCAAATGTGAAAGTTTTAAGCTTTTAAAAGAAGGTCATATAGCAGTCTTCAATTAATATTTTTTTTTTTTTAGACAACCATGTGCGTCAGAAAAATATTATTAGCAAAAATTAGTCTGAAGTCTGAAAATGGCATTTGTTGCATTTTGCTGTCAAACTGGTGATTTACCTTATAGATGTTAGAGAGTTGCTCACACTTTGTAGAGAATGCCGTAACAGAGGCTTTTCAATTATGTCCAGTTCAGACTTAAGTTAATTAATGATAGAAAAAAAATTATTTTAGTAATTCAATAAATAAAAAATGGCAGGACAATGGTTTAGTGGTTATAGGGGTTACAAAACCAATCTGTGTGTTTGCATCCTCTCGCCATGCATGGTTGGGTTCCTCTGGGTTCTCTGGTTTCCTCCCACAGTCCAAGGACATGTGGTGTAGGCTGCTTGGTTTATTTCCAAACCTTACCGTTAATTCAATAAACACAAATTTCCAATGATTACCCCTTCCAGGGTGTAGCCTGCCTCGTGCCCTAAGTCTCCTGAGATGAGGGGCGCCAGGCCCCCGCGACCCTGTATAAAAGCGGTATAGACAAAGATGATAAAATGGTCTTGGTGTTATATTGTATTGCAGTTGACAGCAAAGAAACTTTTTCAGTCCGGATTTATTTGAATTTGAAGAAGAAACCAGCAACCTGAGAGATATGAACTCTAGTAATTTGAATAATCTGATTGGTGAACCTGATGCACCTGCAGAGACCGACTCTGAAGATGGTGAACTTTCCTAGTGTAGATCCTGTTGTACCTTTTTACTTTCAGTATCATTCAGTATTTCATATAAACGATTATCCTTAGCTCAACTGCCGTAAAAAGAAAAATCAAATAAAAGTTTAGGTTTCTCTCAAGGTCGCTTCCTCCTTAGTTCAGTCTTGGGAGTTTTTCTTCGCCCCGTTTTCTCTTGACTTCCTCACTGATGCCTGTAAGCCTGCTTTGAACAATCTGCACTGTTAAAACCACTAGAAAAAAAAAATCTTTTCTAAGTGCAGTGATCAAGGACTTGCCTTAAGTTTCCATGGAAAGTGAATGTCAGTTGCAGAAGTAACTTTCCACAGATATTATGGTTCATTTTTGCAGCTGTTAGACATAGAGCGAGCTTATATATTTTTAATTCCCTACGATCATCTTCAACATTCTCCTGTTCTATCCTCGTAGCAGGCTTATCAACACCGAGATCCTGAACACGTTCAAACAAATATCCACACTGACACGTATTTAGAGTTTCAACACGGATCAAAAGGCTTTTACTTCACATCAAAGCTCTCTCAATAACCGGCCTTTTTCTTTTCTCTTTTAGGTTTCTATATTAGTTTTTTTTTTTTTTGTAGTAAGAGCAAAAAAGAAAGTTGGCAAACTGCACAACTCTAACAGGGGTCGATTTTTTCCCCCTGGTTGTGTTGCTACTCCTAGCTTGACTTGTAGCCAGAATAAGCTTTACTGTACCCTGTCACAGAACAGCTTGTTCATTTCCTTTATAAAGAGAAGGAGGCCATAACTGTAGACCATCAACCGTCCTGCCAAAGCATGCTGGAAAAGGAACTTTGTTTGAAAAAATCCAGTAAGAATGAATGAAGGAATAAACGTGCGACTATGTATGTGGTCCGCCAAGACAGTGAGCTCTACAGGATCAAGTCATCCATCATCTTTGCTCTCTGCAGGGATGTCGCATAGATGTGTATTAACGTGTACACACTAGTGATGATTGTAGCAGCTCGACTGTTTGCTCAGGCTATAGCGTGGTCTTAATACACTGCTTAAAATTATATAAGGGAGAAAATTAGATTTTTTTTCCCCTTTCATATCTTGGTTGACTTGATCCTTTGAGATTAATATGAAAGACTGCAAACAGTATATATATATATATATATATATATATATATATATATATATATATATACTACTGTTCAAAAGTT
>JAQMYJ010000011.1:23575666-23597070 GCA_030014305.1 Clarias laeviceps | reverse complement strand
TTGACAATGAATAAAGGTACTATACATTTTATTTAATCCACTGGGGGGGGGTGGGGGTGGGGGGGAGTCTAATGGTGTAATCCCACATTCCTGAATTTGTGCCCGAACTGAGAAATTGGGAAATCTCAGGTAGATCATAAAAAACTTTGTACGAGTTTGGTACGTCACAGTTCAGGAGAAATTGTAGCCATGAAAAAAAAATTGATTGTGCTACAGTATTTGCCTACTAAAAGCACTTTGTAGCAGTTTGTTTGAAGATGGATTATTTATTTGAAGTTATTTGAAGGTGGATCGTAGTGGATTGTAGGTGAGTCATAAACCTCATCCTGTGGGCGATTTGTGCTTTTCCTTTAAGGATCGTCCAAAAATATACTGAGCTCACATGTTTAGATGTGGACTAAACCTGCTAATATGGTTAATTCCAAGCAAGTCTTGCACCTCCAGGGTCAGTGGTCGATTCCCGTCTCGGGTGTGTATGTATGCATAGCGTTTGCATGTTCTCCCCGTGCTTGGTAGGTTTCCGCCGGGTACTCCGGTTTCGTCCCCCAGTCCAAAGACATGCAAATTAGGCTAATTGTCATTCCCAAATTGCCCGTAGTGTGTGAATAAGTATAGGTGTGTGTGCCCTGCAATGGATTGGCACCCCATCCAGGGTGTACCCCGCCTCATGTCGTAAGTCTCCTTGGATAGGCTCCAGGCCCACCGCGACTCTGCATACAGTAGGAAAAAGAAAAACAATATTAAGAATTTCAGTTCAGTGCCTTAAAACACTTTTGGCAACTTAAGGCATGAACCAGTGAAAAACAAGTGCAGATGATGACAGATGATTAGTATACTGGTGCTAAATGCTGAGTGGTTGGAACAGACAGTGGTTGCTGCTGAGGTTGCTACATAAACAAGCAATTTTTAAGTGCTTGGATACCATCAAGGTAGAAAGTTTTCTCAGTATGCCAGAGCCATGATCAGACTGCCTGTTTAAGTGACTGAAACGCTGGCCTCCCAGGAACTCCTTCAATGTCCCAAACATATGGAAATGGCTTGGATTGAGGTCAAGACTGTATGGAGGAGCAGAGTTCCTGTAATGTGCAAGTGGTGTTGGTGAATGATTGTGTGTATCATTTATAAAGACAGATGCGTCTCTTCGATTTTTGATTCATCGATTTTCAAAGATCAGCCATTCCCAATGCTGACATGTTAACGTGAATGACTCAGAGCCTCCTCGACCGAGATCATCACTCACAGACGTATCGCATCCTTTAAAAAGTTTGCACCATTTAAATGTTTTACTGCAGCTAAGCATCTCATGACTTTACCGTGATTTCCTTTACAGTAAAGATAATAGTAGCTATTTATATTTACAAATCCCGTCTCTATTACCAAATGTGTATGTATCTTGAGGTCATCACATTGATCATTTTATCTGGGACAAAACCAGAAAAGCACCTCATGTCATTCAAAGAGCATGTATAAAGGTGAAGAATTATCACACACACACATCTTGACAGTGTTCACATTCCATTGCCTTGACACACCAGTCATAACGATTTAGCAACACGCTTTAACAGGAGAAGGCACATTAAGCAATTCTGTCCTTTCGTTGCACAGAACAGGACAGTCGGAGTTCACGTGGACTGGAAACAAAAAGCAGAAAGCAGACTCTGAATTTAATTGCGCTATTCCGAAAGGTCTGGAGAATGAGCTTTTGTGCTTGGAAAGGAACGTTCTCTCGCAGACTTTTTCGTTTAAAAATTTCAGGAACAATAGGATCTTTTGATGTCTGCCGTCCCTTGTTCAAATGAACTATCTACCAGGGTTTGATGGTCGGTCTGGCTCTTATCCCAGTGTGGTTTTTGTGGTCAGGTTTAGAAGTCATATACTCTCACAAGTTCTTTCCATAATGTCCTTTCCGGGTAGAACTCAAATCACATACCTCGGAATTTTGCAATCCTTCAAGCCTCGAAAACATACCTCATCATCATCTGGATAAAAAGCATCGTTTGCAAAAGAAACTTCATGAATACAAAAAACATGCACGGTTTGCAAAAGAGGTGATGATTTACTCCTGTTTATGTTCATGTAGAAACACTAATTGCACAACTGGTTTCTCAATTCGGCCTCGTTCGACGAGAGACGTGTTCGCCCCTGAGCTCCAGTCCTGCTCTCACAATGTTTCCTTTATAAGCGTTCAATTTATGGTTTCATAAATGCGACTAGTCTGGTTGCATTACTTCATTTGGTAATACAAAGAAAGGATTATGCAGAGCTGTAGACCTAGTAAGGACCAAGCTTTCCTCGGAGACAAACTCGATGCACACAGACAGCTTAATTGTCATGGACGTTTTTTTTTTTTTTTTCTCGCTCTACAAGGCAGTTATACTGGTTTTTGTGATTATGGGTCTTTTTTAAACTGATATGCCACTCCGATATCGCTCATTTTTCCTGACAAGGATTTGTCAGAGCGAATGAAGACTATTAACAAGTCATTATTATGACTAATACCAAGGTACAGCACATGGCATTAGAACATGATTATAAGTTATTAGGAGCTTTAAAGGCCATATTTCGTGTTTACGGAATGCGTAAGGAGTCGGTCTTAAAAGTAATTTTTATATTGACGTACAACCTGCTGCCTAGGAGTGTGGCCACTTTGGAGCCGGATTTCATTAAAATTTCTGATTCTATTTCAGCTGAGATTCATCTCCATTTTTTCTCTCACTCTTTTTTTTCCACAAGAGAAGGTGTGGAAAAAAGAGATTGAATTCATCATTGGATTAGAGAGTCTTTTGTGATAGATCAGATGGAAGGGAGATACAGTGTAATGTCTGCCAAGAGCCACGGATCTGTTCTGAAGATGATGAAATCCAGTAAACATTGCTAACGCCGAGCACTTGATTAAACTCAGACATCTCGACCTCCGTCATGACCAGGATTGTTTAGACATGTAAAAAAAAAAAGAGAGAAGCAGAGACCCTGAAAGTGGAAAGGGAAATTATGGCGAATAAAATGGAAGCAAATCACAAGTGGTATTAATACAAATCGTGGGTTGCCAGATGTTCCTAAAACGAGAGACTTTTATTATAGTTCCAACACCTGGAACTATTTATTTATTTATTTATTTATTTAGTGGAAACCAGAGATCAACCTCCGGTTAAGAAAAATTTGTCCAACCTGTCAGCGCCAAAACGTGTAGTTCCTCGAATGACCACTATTGGCTCCAAAAGCGAGTCAGTGTCCAATGTCCAACTTAACAACAGAAATAAACATGTTTACAGCCTGGTATAACAAAAGGATTTGAGTGATTTTTTTTTATGTAACTCAACAGTTATAGCATCCGGTTGCATAATTTCACGAATTTTGAGAAACAGCTGCATGGTGTCGAACCGCTAGCTGTCTGTTATGCAACACTTTAGCTAACCAGCTAAGTGGAATCATTGTAGTTTAACTTAGCACAAGAAATGTATGAGCTGACACGGGACAACGTGTTGGGTATGAATGTCAAATACAAAGTAACGTTAGCAGTACAAATGAACGTTAGCCGGCTTTAAGCTAGGCTAGAGCTAAACTAGCTAGCTTGTACTATAGTAACTGCGGTAAATAGTTGTGTTCCAACCAACATCCAAGCTCCATTCATTCCACCTCTTTGTGGATTAATCCCACATCCTGAGAAGATCTTTTCTACAGTGAAGCATGGTGGTTGTAGCATAATGTTTAGGGTTACCCTCGCTTTCTTGGGTTGTCATGTGTACAGTACACTATATGGACTAAAGTATTTGGCCAAACTTGTTATTTATTTATCCCCAGTGAAGGGCAATCTTAATGCGTCAGCATACCAAGACTTCTTGGACAATGCTATGCTTCCATCTTTGTGGAAATCAGTTTGGGGAAGACCCTTTTCTATTCCAACATGACTAGGCCCCAGTGTATAAAGCAAGGACTGTAAAGACATGGTTTGATGAGATCGGTGTGGAAGAACTTGACTGGCCCAAACAATGAACTGGATGAACTGGAACGGAGATTGCGAGCCATTCACCATTCTCATCCAACACCAGTGCCCGATCTCAAACGCTCTACAGAATAAATGGGCAGGAATTCCTACAAAAACACTCCTTGTGGACAGCCTTCCAAGAAGAGCGGAAGCTGTTAAAGTTGCAAAAGGGGGACTGACTCCATATTGAAGTATATGTACTTGGATATACAATGGGATTGCAGGTTTGGCCAAATAACTTTGTCCATATAGTGTATGTGGGCTGAAGTATTACAGTAGTAGTGGTACAGTGGTAGCTATTCTTTATTCTTGAGAACATCTGTGTGTAATAATTGATGGACTTTGGTGAAAAAATGGCTAAGAAAAGCTCTAGTTGTAATATTGCTTAATTTAAAATGTTTCATATGATGATAAATGGTAATTATTATCATATAGATATAGATATTGGTGTTTAATATGTGGCTTGAAATGTGACTGTCTTTTACCTCGCTCGCTCATTCTTTAGAAGTGACAGGGCAACTGCAGAGATTGGGCATTAACACAACCACAACCGCACTATCCAACATCAGCCAAAGGAAGCTTATTGAATTTGCTCTAACCTCACTAATCAGATGCTTTTTTAATAAAAAAAAAATCTTCCTCTTCAATAAAGCATTCAGCTGTACCACTCAATCATCTTTCAGTAACTAGATGATGTATGCTTGTGCAAGAAAATGGAGATGCAAAGGCTTTCTTCCTAGCCTGAGGGATAGTAATGCAATGCTCTCCATCTCTAAATGTTTATTGAATAATGTAAATATATGGTGTTGGAGAGAATAAGCTGGTTGTTGTTTATATGATGGGGATCATATGTCTGTGAGGGAAAATAGAAGGGACTATTGTCTTCCTTGTATTGAACCTAAATTACAACCATCTGTGGAATCTGTTTTCCTGCACGGGGAATAAAAGACAGAGATAATGTTTATAAGAGAACAATTCAAGTAGCGCATTCAGCAAATCAGCCTGAGCTGAGGCTCGATATTAAAGGTCCCATATGTCAATATTTCCTTAACAAGTTAACACACGTCTCAGAGCTCTGCCAGACTGTGTGTATGTGTGTGTGTGTTAATGCTCCAGCTGAAATACCCCTCAGGTAATGGATTTTTAATACATCACACTCCCTCCGTTTCAGTCGTCTTGCGAATATGCCGTTTCAGGGTCTATGTAAATGAGCCACGCCACCGCCAGAGAACAGCAGAGCTGAGCAACAACCCGGGGGAGGGGCTTCTTCTTTTATGAGGTCACAATAGGGGAAAAAATCTAACTGCCATGTTTTAAATGCCCTTAAAAAGCCCTGACCCATCTGAATCTCTAATTAGGAGTAAAAAGTGAATTTTGTCTTGATGTAAGTCAGTATTTATAATATTCTCGCCTGTGCATCCAGCTCTGAACACTCTGCTCAAACAGATAAGCATGAACTTTTATGCTAATACCACCATCCTCATCCACCACATTGTGTATTGCATTGTGGATTACAAAGTTTGCTCTGCGCTGCAATGTATTGGCACCCTGTTCAGGGTGTACCCCGCCTCATGCCCTAAGCCTCCTGGGATAGGCTCCATGCCCTCACGACCCTGTATACAGAATAAAGATAGAGACATTAAGTGAGTGAGTTTGCGCTACAATTTCGACATATCTTGCATTTCTTGCTTATGTCCATCACATTTCAACAAAGTGTATGAAGTGCCCACTGCTTCCTAAAAATACTGAAGAATGCAGCGGGAAGGGGATCAAAGTGGAAAAAGGTACATTTTTCAAGTTTATATAGTACTACTTCTTAGTCAAGTTCTCAATGTGTCTATCATGTAGTGATTTATTTCCGCTCACGCACATGATCCTGCGCTTCCCAGGTCCGATGAGATTGAACTGAGTTATTACTATGTCCGGTCAGATCACACAGCACCTTTACCAGGTGCTTATTACATTGTCAATGCATCCAAAGTGATGGTGTGAGAAATCGCATCCAGTATGTATAATTAAATCTCTGAATGTGACATATCCACACTGATAACCTTAAGATTGTTCAATTGTTTCTCCTGTTATAAAAACGACATTATAACCTCCCTAGCATAAATGTTCCCACATGATATCGACATCACAGACAATAGCTAACTTCACTTAGGATTAACAAAAGATTAGAAATCCAGGTTGTGGTTTGAATCAGTAAAGCACCGTTTTAATTTCTTTTAACCGAATTTCTTTTAACCTTCCTCCCTTTCACATTCACATATTGCGAACGATAAGATCAGCTATGGTAACCATGGTAACTGAGGTTAGGTCTTACCAACCAAATGTGTTTTTTTTTCTTCTTTCTTTTCTTTTTTTCCCGCTGTTTGTGTACAAGGTCGGCTTGATTTTGTACCAGTGTTTTTAAAGCTTCTTAACAAATCTGTTTGTGTTCTCGAATTGCTCAAACTTTTCCCCAGTCGAAGGTCTATAAATCTCGCCAACCTCTCCTAAGAGACTGTGATTGTGCCATGTAGTCACTGGCAGCCATAAGGATGAGCAAATAATCTTTTTTGGGGGTTTTCTAGGCGAAACTAGGCAGAGGTCGTTGAATATTAGTAAATAAGTAAATCCCTTCCAAAAAAAGGATCAGATGAAAGTGCGGATAATTAGCCAAACACATTCCTCCGGAATTGAGCTTCGTTTCAAGTATTGGCGTGCAGGAAATGTTCAGAGCTCTTCTGATGGTGAAATAAATGCAGATATGAACCAATACGGGACATTCTTTCGAAAGCACCCCTGCTTGTCTCTCTGAGCTGGGAAAAGGGTTACATACATGTACTGTAGCAGAGCGTCCTGTCTCCTACAGCTGGATTTAGTTTAGCTCCGTTGTTGTCTCGCAGTTTGGATGACAGAGAGTTGCGTTAAACAGAAGTGGCAGTTAGCTGAACGCAGTAGAAGGGGGTGGTTCAAGTTTAGGCTTTGCGACCCCAAAATGCTAAGGTGAGAGTTCGAGGAAAAGTCAGGAAGCCATTGTTTTTAGAAATTTTGATTATTTGGTTATTTTAGCTGGCTGGGGTTGTGCAGGGGCCTCCCTTGGCCACATAAGGAGGCCCTGCACAGAATCAGCTTATTAACCACATGTGTGCTGGCTAGAGAAGTGTGTGCTACTGAGACGGTGAGATTCAGGGAATGTTTAAGACTCGACTCTGAAACTGTATCTGTCATTACGAGACTGGCTTCAGGAAACCGAAGCCTTCCAAAGGCCACGCAGGTCAGAGTGTGCTGATGTCATGCTCGTGTGTGTTTGTCTGTGTCTGAGTGTGTGTGTGTGTGTGTGCGTGTGGGTGTCTGAGCGTCTGTATACTTGTACATGTTATTATGTGTATCTGCACAGACGTAGACCCGGGTTTCGCCTTTCAGGAATGTTGTTCTGGTTCAGTCTCTTCGTTAGGATTGTTATAGTTTTGAGAAGGTAAATAAACTGCGAATACCAGAATATACAGCATGGACAAAACCATGCACGCGTCATTAGACAAGTATGAGGGGCAAGAACCTGTTCAGAAAATTCTTGAGGTAAATGTCTAGTAAGCAAAACAATGTTTAGGCGTATAGTGTCATATTCTTCAGGTATTAAGTATTGCGTACTGTATAGGCATATTTAATACTTTTAATACTGATAAATTGATTAATTCAGCAATATTATATGAGCCGGAGTGCTGTTGTGCTGATTATCAGCATGAGGATGCAGCCTGAGTGCTGAAAACAATAACCAGCATGACTTCAGGTAATATCGGGAGTGATATTTGCTTTTATACAACAGTTCTACAAACACATGTACTTTCACCAGTCTAAGTGTAAATTTCATAAGTTTCTCTTTATATTTCCGCTTTGTCCTCTTTAAAATATCAGCTATGTTAACTTCCGGGTTATGTTAACTTCCATCAAGTAGTGCACTTGATTAGGACATTTGGGATTAGAGGTTCAGCCTTGCATTAGAAGCTAGTTAGCTTGGTAGCTTACCTGAGGCATATACTGTTTATAAAAACATGGAGGCAATACGGAACGACATACAGTAGAAGTAATTATTAAGTAGATCAAGTGTTGTGTAAAATGGCACAACATTATAAGATGTGTTTTCTTGCTGAAAGTGCTTTAAATGTGAGTTTGGGGAGGCAGCTGCACTTTCCTCAGTACTACGGACCATACCGACCTATTTTCACCCATGTTGCGACCAACAGTGATACACATAGTTAAATGTACCAGTGCTGTTACCATCTATTATCAGCAGTGGTTTAAAGTTACTCGTTCAATCAGATTGCTCAGTTGAAACTAACTGCTGTATAATACCAATTAGTGATTTTTGTGATGTCCAATCCGCACAGAACAGACTGAAACTGGGCTCACAGGACTATCATTAGTAGGGAGGGGGACCACCAGGGACCACCCGATACGATATTACCATGATACCTCTGTGCTGATTCGATTTGTATTGTGGTTCTATAAGTATCTCTGACCCTTTTTTTCCCTGTTTTTTTTCCTTAGCAAATCATTTTCTCATAACAACACAGGATGCGGTCCTGCCTGCCAATGTGTGAACAGTTTAGATTGTACCACCTGCAGGATTAAAGAGGAATGGCAATGATTTACCCCCTCAACCGCAAACATATACAGTATAAATTAATTATAAAAAATTTTTAAAAAACGATATTGGAGTGTGTTGATACTGCCACACAAAAGAATGACGATGCATCACTGAATCATCTCTAATCATTAGGTTCCTTGGTCCTTTATTAACCAATAGAAGGATCTTGGCTCCAGTTTACGTGTGTGCCATTCTGAATTTATCCAAGTGTTGTTTTGAAGCAGGAGGATCAATAGCCAGGATGTTATCTTAATTGTGTAACCTTGAAGCTGTCGATTGCTTCACGACAAAATGCTTAGATCTGTAAAATTCCTGTGGAATCTCAGCAGCTTGTGCCAAAGGTTTAGCCTCAAGGACAGCTCCTCTTCTACTTACAAGTAAGTCAACACCTGAGCAAATCTTAGATTTTTGTTAATGTCATAATGAGGATGGCGACATGGTGGCTTAGTAGTTAGCACTGTCACCTTGCACCTCCCGGCCCTGGGTTCAATTCCTGCGTCGGGTCCGTGTGAATGGAGTTTGCATGTTCTCCCTGTGCTTGGTGGGTTTCCACCTGGTTCTTTGGTTTCCTCCCAAAGACATGCAGAATAGGCGAATTGGCGTTCCCAAGTTGCCCATAGTGTGTGAATGTTGACCGGAGGTCCTAACATGGTCGTTCAAAATGGGAATAAATACAGTGGTCACCATTGGCTTCCACAGGATGGATGGATAAATAGAATAATAAGGATATCCATCTTCTTAGTCTCTCTTCATGAGCTACAGTACCTGTCAGTCTGCCTTTATTTGTTCCATGGCTATATGCTCATTAGGGCTATAAATCAAAGATTGTGTCTGATGA
The DNA here is from genome assembly GCA_030014305.1 of Clarias laeviceps. Lineage (NCBI taxonomy): Eukaryota > Metazoa > Chordata > Actinopteri > Siluriformes > Clariidae > Clarias > Clarias laeviceps. The sequence continues at coordinate 23,587,617 of JAQMYJ010000011.1, read as the reverse complement.
AAAGCATTACTGAAGAGTAGATACAGCTCTGCTGATGAGATGCTCCACCAAAGCCTTAGCAAAGGCAACCATGCTCCCTGTGGCTTCAATGCTTGGACTAAATATCCACGTCTTTGTCTAACGTCCAGGCATGGATGCAGTAGTGTGTGGTCGCAAAACCAGTTCCGTCCGTGCAAGCTAAACTGATTGTTCACAAAAGGTCACCTAAAGGTTCCTCCGCCACATTGCATGTTTATATATATACTGTAAGCTGAAGACTGCCAAATGTCCTTTCAACACATTGTACAGATGTATACCCAAATGCTCATAATCTCCTGAAATGGATGTTTCCTTTTCCTCTCAAAGTTTCTTTCTCAAGGGGGCTTTCCTCAATATTGTTGGCATTGGCTTGGCCAATGGCGATCGCTCCATTCAGATTTCTGTTTTTTTACATCTATTATTGTCAAATAAATGTTAGCATTAGGCTTCAGGGTGACCGGAGAGAGATATAGAGTCCTGCTTTAAAGGGCACCTATTTTGCAAATTTTTTGTCATTTTAGATGTTCAAATGGCTCTCCAGTGGGCGAGTTAAAAAAAAAATAAAAAGCTTTTCCCATTTATGTATTAGCCAGCACTTAAATAAGCCAATTATTGTGACCTCATATAAGATAAGATGACCCAATGGTGCTTTTGGAGACGGCATGCAATAAGGGGGGTTGAGGATGGAGCATATATTAACTGGTTAAAGAAGTAGGAAAATATGGAGCCTTTAATCTTAAAAAAGCAGGGGTCATTCATTAAATTTGATCTTGGATTAAAATCCGCAAATGGTGTAAATCCTGGGTAAGATTCGCCACCATGATTTTCAGCACCTCGACATTAACACACACCAAGTACCTTAATCATTCTGCATTTGTCTAGAGTACATGATAGACCAAGTAACCCCATTAAACCGAAACTTGCTCAAGAAGTATGATGTGTGTATAAAAAGACACAGCTGCTCAAAAAGGTTTAACAGAAAACTCTGAGCAGTGTTTCAAATTCAAAAACCAAATTAGCGACTTGATTTTTTCAGTCTCTCACTTTCAGTCTTCTTTTTTTTTTCTTTTTTTTTTAAAGCTTGCCCTGACGCATCATAGTCAGACAACTATTGTACAGTGAAATCCAGCCAGACATTTTTATGCCGCCTGGATGAAGAACTGCAGCAGACCCACCCCTGACCCCTTTAATGCTAGTAATACATGTACTGTATTTAATGCTTGAGCAGCAATACATCTTCAAAACTACGAACAGATGTTACTCTAAAGTGTCCTGCCAATCGCCTCCCCGAAAACAGCACCATCTTGAATTTAAAAAGGAACTGATCAATCTGGCGGTGCTGGCAGTTCAGAAGGAGTGGATGGGATCTAAAGGAGTGCATGCTGGGACGCTCCGATGATGTGCAGTATATCAGTGTTTGTGAGCACCTGTATATTAGTTTTGCCTCCGTTTCCAGGATACGTAATTGATTAAGTGTCTGTGTGTGTGCTTTAGAGTTCAGGAACACTCCAGGGAGCTGCACCTGGCTAACAAACTACTGATGCAGTGAACGAGAGAAAATGAGAAAACATTCACATTCTGGTGCAAGTCTACAAACATATTCTATTGCGTTACACCATTTGAATGTCATTTTATGTTTAATAATTTGCATCCGATTATTAGTTCCATCTACTTTAACACCAAGCAGCTCGACACAGCCGAAACAATCCAAAATTCTGATTTCTATTCAAGAGAATCGAAACTCTTTCCACTCCCATAGACATTAATCGAGTAAGTACAGTAGTGTGTTATACAAATGCCAAAGTGATGAGTAATTACTTCGATAAGCATACAGATAGTTCAACTGTAAGTTTCAAAGAAATACCTGACCTAGTTAGAATTAAAGTGCAAAGCAAAATGCATTAGAACTGCATGATTCTGAAACATACAATGGAAATTTAACATCAAATCATCAAGTATTAAATCTCATTATAATGCCACAGGAAAAGCATGTAAAAGACATATTCATATTTTTCATATGTTCATTATTATCGCTTATTTAACGCATGTAAAATGAAAAATAAGGTCAATTAAATAAAAAGTGTGCCTTTTTCCATCACTCACCGTCTATACCGCTATATCCTGTATACAGGGTCACGGGGGCCTGGAGCATATCCCAGGAGTCTGAGGGCACGAGGCAGGGTAACAATCGAGGACGTGGTGCCAATCCATTACAGGGCACAAACACATACACTTGATTGAGAATGCCAGTTAGCCTAATCTGCCTGTCTTTGGAAACCGGGGAACCTTTAGGAAACCCACCAAGCACGGGGAGAACAGGCAAACTCCCTTCCCACAGACCCCAAGCTGATAATCGAACCCGGACCCTGGAAGTGCTTAACCACTAAGCCACGTGCCGCCAACGGCATTTTCATTTTCATTTTCCTTGAAGGTTTTATTACAGTAGGTTGAGCTAACGTAGCGCATCCACCTTACAAGTGCTTGTATAACTTGTTATTATAGTAATGATGAAACATCACATCGAGTGCCCTGAGATAAACTTGGGGATTAGAATTATTATGAATTAACTAAATAAGTGTATTACCCCCATTTTGGACCTAGAACTTGGAAGACATAAACAAAGCGTTTATGCAAAGCTAGCGTAAACCTAGCTTTTGAAACGCAAAGCAGTTGCGGTAAAGATTTCCTTCAGATAACCTTCAGGTTAACATTCAATTATGTAAATGATGAGACATATTACCCAAAATTAGAAATGATCCGTAACAAACAACACGCAGCTTAGTCATGTTACAGCTCAATTTCGACTTCTGTTTGCTTGGTGCTTTTACAGGAGAGCTGGGATTTTCCCCGACAGCTTTCTGACATGTTGATGAGTTACTCTGTATTTCTGTTGACTCAGATTCACACTCTCTTGTTGAATTGTTTTTCACAAGATGCCCACAGCCCTCAGGAGCCAACATCGCATGCCTTTGGTGAACAAAAATCAAGCGTATAAAGACAAGCGGCTGCGTGTTGCTGCGGTGCAGGCGCAGCCACTAGGGGAAACTGCATGGCAAACTAGCTTCTTCAAAGAGAGAAGAGGTGAGGCATTGATTCAGAAGGCAGACGAGTGCTCTCGGAAGACCGTGCAGCTCTGGAGACCTTGGGGAATTGCTCTGTCTCTGCTGTTTTTCCTGACATCTTTCTCTCTCTCTCTCTCTCTCTCACACACACCTCCTCCCAATCTTGCTCACTCTTTTTTTTTTTGACTCTTTGCATCTCCTTAGTGCTTCTGACATGATACTTAGGATGAAGATTTTTTTTGTTATATTCTTCCTGCTGAAAATAAAAATTCAAATGTGAAAAATGGGAGAAAAGGAGAAAAGATTTCTAGAACTCACTCACTCATCATCTATACCGCTGGATCCTGTCTACAGCGTCACGGGGGGCGTGGATCCTATCCCAGGAGACCTGAGGGCATGTGGCTGGGTACATCCTCAGAGGGCACACACATATAATGTACACTCACACTCATTCACACACTGAGTCAACAGTGCTAAGCCACTGTACCTTTTGTTTTTAGAACGTTTTTAAAATTATTTTTATTTTTTCATTTTTGTAAAAAACAAAAATTTTCTCAAAACTGAGTTCAGGTGTTACCTTTAAAATTCTGTTTTTTTTTCTCTTTTTTTGCCAACAACAAATAACTACTTAAAACTTTTTTTTTTTTTTCAGTTCTAACATTAGCTACTATTTTAGCTAGAATTGTGCAAAATGTGTGGGATCACATCTGACTCAAATTATAAATTTGATAGTTGGAATCAGTATTAATGCACTCATTCTTATACAAAGTGTGTTCAAGTCAAACAGGGACTTGATAAAAGACTACAAGCACAGTGCCGTGATGAGTCTCTTAGCCACAGTAAAACATTTGAAAAAGGGCAAACGTTTTAATGAAGACCATACGTCCGTGAATGACAATCCCAGGTGGCTCAGATAACAGATAAAACTCAACGGATAACTTGGCGCCAACTTGTGTAAGGGACGCATCTGTCTTTGTGAACTGTAGAGAAAACTATTCACCTATAAATAACAGGAGCTCGGCTGGGAGTTAGGGCCACATCCCCCATACAGTCCTGATCTCACTCCAAGTCACTTCTATATTTTTCGGCCATTAAAGGAGTTCCTGGGAGGCCAGGTTTTTAGACGTTTAGTAGGCAGTCTGATCATGGCTCTGGTGTACTGAGAAAACTTTCTACCTAGATGGTATCCAAGCACTAGTGAAACACTGGGATAAGGGCATTAGTGTACCAGGGGATTATATAAAGAGAAATAAAGGGAGTTTTTACTCTCATAGCTGCCCAGTCAAAATTCTCAATTTGACTTGAACGCTCTTATTGCTTCTATAGAATTGGAAAAAAATTACAGTTTTGTATTTTTTTGGGGGAAAAAAACATTTTAAACCAGGAAAGGATTATTAATTAAAAATGATCATTTTGCAATTTTATTGCATAATCTTCTTACATTATGTTACAGCATTACTAAGTTCTCTGAAAAACTATTAGCTGTGATTTTCCTTTCACTTGGCACTAAATAAGCATTCCGTTGCCCATGTTTCTTGATTAGTCTGTCTTTTTCAATTTAAACCACACTCACAGCCAATTATTCATGAATTTGGGTTGGTCTCTTTCCACGGCGATATTGTGCTACAGTTTAAGAATTGTCATTTACATTCCCAAGATGAGGGTGTGCGGAGCTGTGAGTTGGCATGATCTTTATGCATGTCACATTCAATGGTGCAGAAATTCCTGATTGGAAATATACCGCCCGTCAGTCCCGTATCCATAACCAAATGCAAATTGTTTTGTGGTTTCTTGTAGTGTGTGATGCGTCAGTACAGTTTTATCTGACAAGAGGAATTTGTTACTAAAGTTCATGCTCTGGAGGTTTTATATTAGTTGAATTTCTGGTAAGTACGTTATTTATGAAAGAGACCCCTTTGTGATCCTTGATGTCTATTGAGAACTGAACTAAATTCCAAGCCTGAGGATATGACCAGGTTCAAGGTTGTTAAATTGTGTGGTTTCTCAAGTTCCAACCCAATGTGAACCTTTACGTCTACATTTTCCTTTAACCTTTTCATTGGCAAGACCGTCATGAACGTAATCAATGTCTTCAGACAGGAAGAACTTTGGCAAAAGAATTATATGTAATGGTCGTCATATGAGGTTCGCACAAGGATACAGTACACAGACAATGTCGTTGAGAGAAAATGTCATGATCTCATATGAGAACATTTGCATCTCAGGAGTTTAAGTCTTATTCCTGCATCCCGGAAATTCCATTCGTTCTACTTCTGTTTCAAAAGCACTGTTTCACAGTTTTCAGCGTTAAAAGCAAATAAGCTACCGTCTACCCTGGCCTTCAGCCATTGCATGGAAGTGCATTTTATTGGTCTAGCCTGGGGAGGGGCTTTGCAAGTTGTTCGCTCCCCTTTTCTTCCCGACTTGGCTGGAATTCTGAAGTTGAATCATGACAGCTGAATTTCTTTGTGTTGATTTGAAATGATTCAAATTCATTCATTTGTACTCCTCCAAATAGCTTCTTCAGTCTCAGAAAGGATGGTTAGGGATCTCAAATTTGTGACCACTCACATAAAATCAGGTATTACATCACAATTTGAGTGATTTTAGTTATGCATACAGTATGATGAATTTTCAGATCCTTGGTTCAATTTGCTTCGTTTTAGTACTAGGCTCGTTACTATATCATGTCCTGTTCCTGAGATATGGCCAGGGCCAGGAGTTTGTTCATCTCTTTGTTGAGATGTTAATGTATGTTTATGTTTATATCAGTAAAAATCAGTTGAAATCCTATTTTTAGTATGTTTTTCTATCACATCTGGAGTAACCAGCTTGTCCAATAAAGTTCTTAAAAACAACATTTAGGATTAAAACTTTTAAACCGGAAAGATCAGGAAGATAACGTGTTTATTAAATGATTTTTGCTGAATTTGAAGATTTTATACATTTGACCTAACACACTGTATTGGCCATAGCACAATGCTAACCTGTACCACTTAATCCCTGACTTGATATAACAGGTCAACATCCAGGGCTGTTTCTTACCGACCTGAATAGGCTCGCTGGTGGAAAATAGACAATGTGAAAATAAGTGGGAGGATGTGCTACAGTAGTAATAGGGTTAAAGAGCTTATACAAATGATGTACTGTAGCTAGCGACATGTCTTTGTTGATGCCACCTTATTGGTGGTCTAGCCCAAGTGAATTTGGTGGTTGCTAAAGTGTGGTGAACTGCAAAATTCTACAATGAGATACAGTTTTGATCACCTGGACACCTGGAGATAACTACTTCCTGATGTGATCATTGTAATACAAACAGTTTCACCTGCAGGTTCAAAGGTATTACTGGACTTAATGTGATAAATGTAATGAATGCAAATGCTAAATTTCTCTAGTGCAGAACCTTTCAAAAAATAGTAAGAAACCGGGCTTCTTAAAACGTATCCTTTGTGTTTATTGTGAACTTTTGCCACCTTTTCAAATACTTAGGTTAGCAGAAAGTGCTCAACACTGCGCTCCAAAGAATTCAAGCCTGCACTTTGGTTTAACCCTAAAGTAAGATGAACTTCTCTTGCTCTTTAACAGCAGGGGAAAGCTAGAGGTACATGATATATAGACACATTTATAGAACAGGTTGGAATACCCACAGTGTAGCAGGCATGCTGTTGCATACTGTATAATCTGAGAAAGAGCATTGGCTTTGTGTGCAAAAATTGAGGAAACGTCCAGGAGCAAGCATTTATGTGAGAGAGGCTCTGGTTTATCTGCTGACTAAAGAGGTACAAAAAACAAACAGGGGGATTGAAATGGTTCTTTTTGGGACATAGTAAACAGGAGAGCATCAGGAAAGCTTAAGATTTTTTCTCTAATAAGGCTAAGGATAATAAAATTAAATCAGCCATCAGCCATCATAACAGCTTGAAAGCCAGAAGGTTATATATACAGTATATAGTCCTTCTGCTGGAACTGGATCTTGGTTTGAAAAAAGCCATCAAATCGGAGAGCTCACAAGCTTTAAGAACTGGATGAGTTTTGTCTTGTAAGGTCCTTAGATAAGGAAATCAAACAGCAGTTACTGGTTGGGACCGGCTCTGTAGTTGGAGGAAAGTGGGACTGACTACCCAGGGCCCCAATGGCAGGTCCTTTTTCGTCAAATCGGGGTTCCAGTTCCAGCAGAAAGATGTTAAAAAGAGGTGAGAATTGGGTGGTGCGAGGCCACAGAGCTAACCACTGAACACCAAATTATCAAGATAAGTTATTCGTGCATTTTCTATGCTGCTTATCCTGTACAGGGTCCCAGGAAGTCTCTTCATCCACAAGTGGACAGGGTGCCACATGCACACACAGCGTGCAATTTGGGAACGCCAATTAACCTAATCTTCTTCATGTCTTCGGACTGTGGGGGAAAACTGGAATACCCAAAGGGAAACCATCAAGCATGGGTAGAACATGCAAGTTCCATGCACACAGATGCGAGGCGGGAATCGAACCCACAGTCCTGCCGGTGAAAGAGCACACTACGCCAACATGCAACGAAAATAAGCTAGAAAAGCTACTTTTTTTTTTTTTTGCCGTGCTCAATTTTACATCTTTTATATGCTTTTTTTATTTGCAGAATTCGGCCACATCATCATCTGAAGGGTTTTCCCAAACCACCGCACATATTAAAAGCATTCAAAGTCCTGCATTACTTCTAATTTCAAAAATGTCAGTAAGAATTTACTGCAAAACTACAAACTGGGACAGAGTTTCTGATGCATAGAGGATGAAGTCAGAGAGAGAGGATTCCTGACACCGCCCAGGTGAGGATTGACTCCTCAGACGTTCCTCTCTTTTCCTTATTCCCTATTCTGTTTTCTTCTCCTGTCTCTGTTGCTGAATGCTCAATACGTTTCTTACCAGCTGTATGACAGGAAAAAAGGTTATTTTTGGCTGACTCTCTCCTCCCTGTCAGCGAAAAAAAAAAAAAGCTTTTCCTGCGCTGCTCCAGCCTGTCTGGGGCCCCATGCGTTCCACCTCTTTCACTTTCCCCCTTTCTCTGCATTCCCCCTTTTCTTCCATTTATCCCTTCACGCTAACATATATCCATTATTCCTTCCAATCTATTATTCATTCTGAGACACGTGTTTATCTGAGATATTAGATTCTTTTTTTTTTAATGTCACAATGTTATTTATAATAGTTATATTTAGCAAAAAATTTTAAATATGAAAAATGTACACATGCCCCCCCCCCCTCTCCCCCCCCCACACACATTTTAACACTTTTTAGTCCCAGTGGCTGGAAATAGCAGGGATATCACCAGTCTTGGTGATTTTATGGATTTTGTTTTTAGGGGAGGAAAAAAAGGACAAAAAAAATGAAGAAAGAAAAAACCTGCTGAATGTAAGTGGATTAAGCGACCCAGGAGATAATCTTGTAGAAGCGCCTCTAGTCCAGCACGTCTTGTCATCACTGTTATTAATAAAGATACAGTGGATTAGAAGAGCAACAGAAAACCTTCAGGCATAAATTTTGTTTCTGCTACATGTCTTGGCTCGAATGTTGTATTATACTTTATGAGAGAGGATGAGTTCATCCTTTTTATATGCTTAACTTTGGAATGAGAAGTTTACTGAAAAAAATATCAGTAGAAAATAAAGGCAGAGGTAGAAATGCTGACATTTCAGCCCAATGTAAAGGGGACAGATTATGCAAATTTTTATCAGTTATTTTTAGACCTTGATAATAAAACCATGAAAATAAATACATTCACTTTATTTTTGTTCTTTTTTTTTTTCAATTTTCATGTATTAGTCTGAGCATGAACAATCCAATTATACCCCCCCCCACCCCCCATTGTGACATCAGAGGAGGGAAGCCCTCCCCAGTGCGGAAAAGAAGTGAAAAGGTGAGTTTGAGGTATGAAAGCATTTTATATTTACGGCATAAACTTTAATTTTATTATTTTATCTCATTACACATAGAGCGGTTGAGGTTGTAGCAGTTAAGGTTAAAGACGTTGCTCAAGGGCACCACAGTTTGAACCTGAGACCAAGTCCACTTAGCTACCTCTGCCACAACGCCAAAAGAAAGAGAAAAAAGAGAGCTATATGTGTGCTCTGAGATCTATGTACAGTAATATATGGGACATTAAAACAACTTATAGGGAGTTACTAATGAACAATTAATGAACGCTGTACATGCATGTTCATGAATAAGGGCTTTGTTTGTCCCGCAGGCTTGAAGATACAGACTGAGGAACACTGATTGTTTGGAGAAGCAGTTGTACAATAGTTAATATGTGTTACAGATTCCACTTATGATGTATGATGTGAAATACGCTGCTGGGGGTGATGGGAGAAAGTCTAGTGCTTAATGTTAGCGCTAGACTCATTAATTAAACATTAACTGAAATAAAGGCAAATAAGCAATTTTAACAATCAAAATTGCAACACAACAGTTCAATAGCACATCATTAATATGAAATATGTCTCCTCTAGCAAAGTTAAATTTAAGGTTTCCATAACAGCATTTTTGTTCTGTGTAGTCTAGTGCATATAAAGAAAGAAAGAAAGAAAGAAAGGAAAAAGTTGGTATTTTGACTGTACATCAGTAATAACTGAAGATACGCTTGAAGATAGAAATAGCAGGGTTTACATATGGACTGCATTTATTTATTTATTTATTTATTTATTTATTGTGAGCTTTTTTTTTTTTTTTTTTTGAGAATAACCTTTAAATGCAGCAAATGTTAAAAGCATAACATGGCTTTGGAAATGATGGATGTGAATGTGCCAGAACGCACAGAAGCTAATGCGATACAAAAATCACATCACACAGTGTGCGTTTACAAATGCTAAAAGGTTATCGGTTCACGATGCAAGCAATTAGACAAAATGTACTTTGCTTTCCCTGTAATGGTATTTATTAGCCATTTTGGTTCCCCTGTTCAACTGCTGGAAATTAATGGCACTCTATTTCTTTTTTTTTTCCACCACACTTGCCAATTAAGTCATAATGACCTCTGTCTTTGTCATTTTCCCGTCTTCATAGGTCCCTCTTTTACATTAGCCTTGCACGTAGAAGTGAATAAATGTTGCTATTAACCGGGAGGCTGAAGGCACCTACCTTTCACGAGCTGAGTGATGATTATGTATAGTAGCTCCCTTCCTTTCCAATTTCCACAGTGATAAATGGTGTACTTTTGTGTTGCTAGAGTGGCCCAAACCATCACTTATGCTTTGAGTGCCAACCTGTTTATTAGACAAACCTGAATCCTCTATTCCTCACAGTGTGATTTTGATCAGTCAGGGTGTGTCCTGTCTTATCTTCAGACCTGGCATTAATGCCCTGTCCTTGGGTTTGAGGCATTCATCACTCTGAGTAGACTGGCATGGCCAAGGAAAGATGTTCTAATGGATGAGATGTCACGACATAGCAAGGTAACACAATCCATATAAAGAAAAGAGCTAGAGAAGGGCTTTGAAATCTCACATACCCCGACTTAGACTAAAGACATTGCATAGCTTTTGATCCAATGTTGTCTTGAGTCTAATAGGACATCCATCTTGTATATTAAGAGTATTTATGGATGTAAATTTGGCTGAGATTGATGATTGAATGAGAGGCATGATCATCAAGGTCAGGGGTCGTCAGTTGGTTAAACCAGCATATTAACATCTGGCTCCACCAGAGTGAGCCTAGTATTTCTGTATTCACTGAGATGCAGATACACTACAATTTTCCAAAATGTATATATACACTGATCAACCATAACATGATGGCCACACACCTAATATTAAGTACCCCCCCCCCCTTTTGCATTTTGAGCATTTTGAGCTACAGTAGTTCTTACAGTATCTTGTTACAATTGCATCTAGAAGTGGGTGGGATATATTAGGCAGCAAGTGAAAGTTGATGTGTTGGAAACAGAAAAAATGGGCAAGCGTAAGGATTTGAGTGACTTTGACAAGGGCCAGATTGTGATGGCTAGAGGACTGGGTCAGAGCAACTCCAAAACTGCAGCTCTTGTAGGATGGTCAAGAACTACCAAAAGTGCCCCAACGAGTGAAGGCTGGGCCGTGTAATCTGATCCAATAGAATTGCTACTGTAGGTCCAATTGCCGAAAAGTTAATGGAAAAGGCCGGGGGGGGGGGGGGACGATGGGGTTTAGAGGCCTTGGAACCCATGCACGTTGAGCTGTGGTGAACTGAGTATTCTGGTGCCTTTATATCGTGGCCCATTGCAAATTTATTTTGTGCTGCATTGTCTTTTCTGTGGGATCTGATTAATCTAATTAATCACAGTCAAAGTCTGTGACCACGATTAATCACAAATTTGGTTAGAGGAACCAAATTTTGCACTTTTATAATATCTCAACCATTAACATATATTAAAATCCCTTGAAGGGGACCAGTGCTGCATGCAGTGGTTGGGTAGTATGGGGGTGTGGCAACTCTATCGACGGCGGGCTCGAACCCAAATCATCAGATCCAAATCAACAACCTAGAACCTTGGTGGCCTGAGCCACCACTCCAACATCTTACATTTAATGTATTCTTGGCAAAATAATTCCCCTTGAAGGTAACACGAGCACACAACTTTGGTTTTATTCAAAAATGCCATCTACAGTAGAAGCTTTTTATAATGAAACTTGCACACCGGGTGATGTTACCCGCACTGCAATTATGGGAAACCATTAGGATCAAACTCGGTCATATGATTAATTTAAAATAGTAACGTGTTAAAATGTCTAGATTAATCACATGCGTTAACGAACATATGTTATGTATTATATGCATTAACATATTGCATATATATATATATATATATATATATATATATATATATATATATATACACACACACACACACACACACACACACAC
>JAQMYJ010000011.1:23563089-23575566 GCA_030014305.1 Clarias laeviceps | reverse complement strand
TAACGAACATATTTTATGTATTATATGCAATAACATATTTCATATATATATATATATATATATATATATATATATATATATACACACACACACACACACAGACACACACACTGTATAGATAGATAGATTAATAGATAGAGATATCTAAGATTGTCTTATACAGCCTCTTGTCCACTTTCAATTTCAAACTACTTCTCCTCAGGCACTTCATGCAGTCTTTTCTCCTGTGTGTGTAAGAGAACAGTGAATTTAGCTCTTGATGGAAAATAAGAATCCCATTCAATAGTGATGCCCTATAGTAATGTAGAATTGATCCTTCCAGATGCTGTGCCTTTGATGTCCTGTGTCTGTATATATCCTGATGTCTCTGGAGGAGTCAGATCTATTGTGAGGAGCTGATAGAGCTTTGCAGGATGCACGGACAGAATTAACTCAGCAGGGACTACAACTCCTTCATCTCACACACACATACCTTTATTATTATCTGTGTTTCAGTAGTATCGGGATTAGTTTGGTGCGAAAGCCAGAAATGAAGTCATGATTTCCTTAAACTGTCCTCAGGCAGGTTTAAGCACAAAAATTTCTTACTTGTTCATGGCTTCAGCAATAGCCAGGTGTGCCGACATAATTTTTAAAATGAATCATAGAGCATGCAGGACAGCAAGATATGAAGCCCATTTTGGGCTTCATGATATATGTAATGTGCATACACATACACACACATCAGCACATCTGGAGTCAGCAGGAGGTGCTCAAATGTGAGACTGAAATGTTATCTTGCAAGGCCGCTAGCTGAACACATGCATGACACACCAAGTGTTCAATCTCTGCGTGAAAACAACAAGCCCGAGTTCCTTTTTGTAACATGACCCACACAGCATACTGATTTAATTTCAGTGGGAATTATAAGGATGGGAGTCCCCACATACAGTACACACACACACAAATACATAGACACATTAATGTGAGTTTATGGGATGGGCCAGTTTATAGAACAGCAGCAGACTGGGTTGTTCATCAAGGAAAGGTAAATAATTTAGTTTTGGCGATGTTGTCCCCAAATAATTTAACAGGCTGCCTTAAAAGCAAGTAATTTTTTAAGACTCTTGATAAAGACTATCATTGTTAACTTGAGACATTGTATGTTTGGTTAATAATAAGTTGAAATACATCATGCAAAAAAAATTTAAAGTACTAAAGACATCTTGTCACATCTCAGCATCTCTCTCTTACCTTTACCTCCGCAGTCTTCAACACATAACTCAAAATGCCAGTGCTTAGACATCACAAGAAAAGATCTATGGGCTCTCAAACACCCTATGATCTGCAAGAGCTATCAGCAACTCCTCATTTCTAAGTTTCATGAACCATGAAATTCTAACTGCTACTCTCTCACAGCCTTGGTATCACAGAGAATAAACGGAAATAGTCAAATTTGAATAGTCAAAGGCATGACTAGGTTTCATCATAGTCAAGGAGCTTAAGTTTATACATTCATTCATCTTCAGTAACTGCTTTGTCCCAGTCATGGTCATGCTGAATCTGTAGCCCATCCCAAGTGTAAGGCAATGAGACAGTCTGAATGGGATGCCAGTCAATTGCAAGCTGCAGTGCGCACAATAACCATAGCCAGTCCACCTACTGGCATGTTTTTTTAAGTGGGCGGAAAATGACGAACCCAGAGAAAATCCTCATGGATGTGGGGATGTGAAACTGCACTGACATTAATCCAAGCTCAGGATTGAACTTGGGACCAGGAAGCTGTGCAGCAGCAACTATCTTTCCGGCCAATCAACCAGTTAGAAGTCAAAGCTGCATAATAATATGGATGGTATACCTCAAGGGCCTGTGCTTTGACCATTTCTTTTTCTTCAAATTCAAATTTTATTTGTCACATACACAGTCATACACAGTACGATATGAGTGAAATGCTTAAACAACCGCCCATGACCTTAAAATGTAAAAAAAGTTAACAAGAAATAAATAGAACAAAATATTTAAAAATGTAAAAAATATATAAGAAATATAAAAAAAACTTATCTATACAATGAGAGGAAAATATAAAGATGAATTTAAATGGAAATAAGTGGAAATGTCCAGGAAGTGTGCAAATGTGCATGTGTATGTAGATGTCCATAGTCCATAATGTCCATAACCTGCAATGTGCAAAAGTGCATGAATGTGCAATGTACAATGTCCATGGATGCCTGGGGTATGTGCAACTGTGCATGAATGTTCTTTATCTTCTTCCAGATGCTGTGCATGCCATTCAGACTTTTTTTTTTTCTTTAATTAGAAATGTCATTTAATTTTTTTATCACATTGATGCTGATGACACTCAAATCTACCTGTCATTTATTCTGGAGAACCTTGCAGAAACCCATGGAGATCATGTTGAACTCTACACTGGCAGGAACCTGAGCTCTGGTGCTGGGACGCCATACCACTCACAAGTTAAAGCTGCATTAGGTAACTGTAAAGTTGCATCTGGTGTAACACAAGGATCTGTGCTTGAGCTTTTTATTTTTTTGTATTATCCGTCCAATGGAATGGCTTCTCATGTCCCAGCTATGCAGATAGCACTCAGCTCTACCTGCAGTTCTGAATTTTTCAGTTTTGAAGGACACTGTTAAAATCTCTGAAAGAGCAACTCCAAAACTGCAGCTCTGGTGGGATGTTCCCTTGGCTGCAATGGTCAAGAACTACCAAAAGTCCTTCAAGGAGTGAAGGCTGGGCCGTGTAATCTGATCCAAAAGAATTGCTACCGTACGGCAAATTGCTGAAAAAGTTAATGGAAAAGGGGTGGGGTGGAGGTGGGGGGGTTGTCATACTCAATATTAAGCAATGTTGTAATCTGGGGAGTTTAGAGGCCTTGGATCCCATGCACGGTGAGCTGTGGTGAACTGAGTAGGACACTTGAAGGACACTGTTAAAATCTCTGAAAGAAAGATCATGATGGGGTCATGCGTAACTCAGCGGTTAAAGCATTGGACTATGGTTTAGAAGGTCCCAGGTTCATGACCATGAGTTACCACTGTTGGACGCTTAACCAAGGCCCTTAACCCTCAACTGCTCAGATGGATAATGAGATAAAAAAAACCTCTGTTGAAGCTTTGGCAGACAATTTTATATAAGTTTCTCATCTTCTAGAGCCTCTCACTCACTTACTCATTCTCCATACTGTTTGTCCTGTGGATTAAGCAGGACAGTGCCTGGAGAGGATGCCAATCCATTGCACTGCACACACACACACACACACACACACACACACATACATATACAACTATCATTAAATTGGAAATGCAGCCAGAATCAAACCCTCAACCCTAGTTGCAAGGCCACCGTGCTAGAGCATGTCATGAAGTTTAATTATCTAAAATACTTTTAACATTAAACAGTCTAGGATTCTTTCAGGGCTTGCAGTGATAATAAAAGACAGTTAGAACATGAGGTTGAGGAGGGACACTTAAAAGACTTTGGTACTGAGTCATGTATAGATCAAGAATCAGTCTTCATAAATCAGACAAAGCTAACGTTAGAATCCAGATTTAACCTTGAATTTCTAAGGTATTTCCCCTGGCGAATTTATGAATAAGACTGAAACCAAGAGTCCCTGTTTTTTTTTTGTTGCTGTTTTAACAGACTTTGTGTCACAAACGTAATTGAGAATGTTTGCAAAAAATATTCATGGTTTTGCAGGTATGGCATTAAAGGAGGACATACATTAGTGACACCAACAATGTACCAATCAAGGGCACAATCTTTGTGATTACACAGGTAATGTTCTGTGAAAAAAACATTCGACAATGTCACAAGGCAAGTATTGGAATGGAACCCACAAGGAAAAAGGAAAGTGGGGAGACCTAAGCAGACGTGGAGAAGATCTGTCGAGAGCGAAGTGAAGGCCGCCGGAATGACGTGGACCCAGCTGTAGAAAATGGCTCAGAACAGAGTCCGCTGGCGTGGTGTTGTTGCGGCCCTATGCCTCCACCAGGAGTCTACAGGCTTAAAGAAGAAGAAGAAGAAGAAGTTTTGTGAAAGCCTGTTGGCTGTTACTCCGTTTGAATCCTGATAAATAATTAGGTTTGGGTTCAAATCTGTGTTTTATGCCCTATACATAAAATATAAAACATAAAAATATATATTAAATATAAGAATAATTTTCCAATATGCCTTATATTTACATGTCTACTTTTTAAAGTTGTAAATACTTGTTTGTTTTTTTGGTATTTTTTTATTTTATTTTCAGACTTGCTTAGAAATTTTGTAAAGCTCATGTTAGGCAGATAAGGAGTCTAATTAACAAATGCAACAGCAGCAACATTGGCTACAGGCCATAAAATTAAACATTCTGTAGTTTATATTTTTCAATAATTACATTTTTTATTAATAATATTTAGTTATCAATTTCTGTCCTTAATTTCAATCTTTTCTTTTTTTTTCTTTTAGAGCATCTGTATGTTGATATCTCTAAAAAGAAAATCTTCATTTTTCACTATAAAATCTAAATTTAAACTTTAAAAATGCTGGACACCAAGTTCATTTCCTGTACTCTCCAAAGTTTATGAGCATTTAGTAAAAAAAAATCTTACCAAATGAAAGGTCACACCACACATATGTGTTCTACGTTGTTCTTGTTGTTACTGTGCAACACTGTGTGTTTATGAGTTTAATTAAGACTCTTTCTGTTATTTGATGTTCAATACAGTAATGTTCAGTACAGTAATGTCTGCATTAGTGTCAGATGTTAGTGCCAAATGAATAAATGTAAAATATGAACACATATTATACCACAGTCATTCACTGAAATGAACCAAGCCGTTGTCTTTTTCACTTTTCCTAAATCATGGTCCATACTGGAGCAGCATTTTTTTTTTTCGGGTTGGGCAACGTGACAGAAATGACTGATTGAAATTCCACATCACTTATTCATCCCACTCAATGAGTGTCCACTCGAGAAACGTTGCCTAAATGCGCTGTCGTGGGCCGTCCCTCGCTCCACTGCCGACTCGAGAAAGCCTTTAATAACAGACTCGAGCTGTTCATGCTGTTTGTTTTGAGTGAAAACAGATGTGGTTTCTTCACCACTCTCTCTAGCTTTGCACTCTAGCTTTGTCTTGTTCTCTCTCTCTCTCTCTCTCTCTCTCTCTCTGGGAAAGATTTCAGTCACAATATTGGCTTTCTCAAACATCCGCCTTTCCATGAGGCCAGATTTGTCCAGGCCCCCATTACTTTCCACACATTTTAGTGTTGAAAATGTAAAAAAAAAAAAAAAAAAACATGAAGCAATTTTCACCTCCCCTCAGCTTTTTGGGGCCCTTTTTTTGTTTTTGTTTTTAAAGAAGTATGCACTCACATCCCACAGCTGAAAATAAGAGCGTCACTAAAGCAGCAGTAGATCCTTCCAGCCAAACCCCAGGCCTTGCTTTTCACATCAGATCCTCGGAGTTGGCCCCGTGTGAAACCCGACACATCACTAAATACCATGGCGGACCTGTAGTTGTTCAGGTTAAGAGAGACGAAAGGACATTTTTCACGAGTAAGCTTCGTTGGACATTTATTTCTGCTCAGCAGTGACCACAGCTCTTAGCAGGAAAAATGCCTTTCCAGCAGGGAACAAAACAACAGTATGACTTAAAGGAAGGGGGGGCGGGGGGGTGGGGGGTGAGGTGGGATGAGATGATGGCTTTGAGGGGGGTTGGGAGGAGCGAGGATGGAGGCACATGGACAGATATTGAGCTTTAATTTGTTTACTTAGTATCTTGGATAGCTCGTGAACTCGCTCGTCTCGGAGCACATGTGCTGCGTGTTTAGCAGCGACTCAAAAACAGTCTGTCTTTTATTTCCTTAGGCAAGAACCTTTAATCTGAGAGCAGACACCTTTCTGTTTTTCCTTTCTTCCTTTCCCTTTTTTATCATTATCTATTTATCTGCTATCTCTTTCTTTTTTCCTGTATTTCATTTATTTTTCATTCTTGGGGTTCTTATCTATCTATCTATCTTATTTCTTTCTTTAAAAGTAAAAGTACAGCACCTCAAGCTAATTAAAGGTTCAATAAGAGAAATATTTAATAAACACGTCAGCTCTGGGCAAAGCCTTGTGTTTTTTCTTTTTTTTCTGAAACGCATTAATCAGGTATAATCTGGTACAGTATCAGCAGAAATGATCAGCAACATGGAATACATATGAGGATGATGATGATGATGACGATGATGTAAACACTTTGCATAACTATTCATTATGTATTCCTTACATACAATATGAATATTCCAGCCAATAACCTTTGCTGCTATTATCAGTCTACTGTATATTTTTTTTATTGCCCTTATTTTTAAATGTCAGTCTGACTCGGAACAATTACTTAAACTGAAATCATTTACAGAAACTTATTATAGTGCACACCCAAAGGAAAATCTTAGTGTCCCATATTCCCTTCAACCCAAAGTGAAACCACATTGCTCTATTTCTCCTCTTTATATCCCCCCCCCACCCCCCTCTTCACCGCAGTGATGGATGTCTTCAGTATGTCTTTTGTCACCGAATGTCACTTCGTGGCTATGCTCTGAGTCATGGTGGGTTATTAAAGCTCTCGATTGTCCCCTCTTGTGACCTCTGCAGCAAGGGTGATCACACGAGCCTGATCTTTTCCCTCTCGCCGTATTAGATGAACAAGATAAGGCAGTTTAGTTAATCGACCTCATTTGCAGATTGAAATATTAATCTGTAGCTCCGGAGTGTGTAGTAGATTTATTTGTGTCTGTCACAGTCTCATATTTTTCCACTTTGATTGATTTAAAGGTGAAGTGCTTCTTTACACCCCAGCTCTGTTCTTGTTTTGATAATGATGGCAATATATTTAATGCTTTGTAATGCGTAACAGTGATCATATTTTGGTTCACTCTTTGTTGGTTTATGATGGTTTTTGGATTGTCTGGCTTGACATGCCTTTTTTTAAACAGAGGTTGCGGGGTGATTCGGGGTGTGTTGCTTGTTTTCATTTTGTATTGTGAACTGCGGCAGCATGGTGGCTTAGTGGTTAGCACTGTCCAGGGTCTGGGTTCAATTCCCGCCTTGTGGTCTATTGTGTATGAAGTTTGCATGCTTGCATACTTGCACCAAGTTCACCCTCTGCCTGATGGGTTTCCTCCGGGTACTCCGGTTGCCTCCCACAGTCCAAATGCATGCAGATTAGACTAATTTGCATTCCTAAATTACCCGTAGTGTGTGAATGAGCATGTGATTGTTGACACACTACGGGTAATTTGGGAACACCAATTACCCTAATCTGTAAAAAAAGTACAACACCTCAAGCTAGGTCCTGCCTAATGGGAATAAATACAATGGTAATTACCATTGGCTGGCACGGTCTCTAGTTGGTCTACAGAGGTTTATAGATGGATCGATGGATTGTGAAATGCATATAAAATGAAAT
The DNA here is from genome assembly GCA_030014305.1 of Clarias laeviceps. Lineage (NCBI taxonomy): Eukaryota > Metazoa > Chordata > Actinopteri > Siluriformes > Clariidae > Clarias > Clarias laeviceps. The sequence goes on along the minus strand of JAQMYJ010000011.1, from coordinate 23,568,133 downwards.
ATTTTAAAGAAGAAATGATTTTTTTAAATGTGCAATAAATAGAGAAAGAGACAAAATCATCCTGAAGAATTTATTGAAACTGTACTCACTCCCACTCTACTGTAAACTGCTTATCCTAATAATGGTGTCAGGGGTAGCTCAGTGGTTAAGGCATTGGGCTATGGATCGGAAGGTCCCAGGTTTAAACCCCACAACCACCAAGATGCCGCCCATGAGCTCGACTGCTCAGATGTACAGTGTAATGAGATAAAACTGTAAGTCGCTCTGGACTGGAGCCTGGGCAGGGTGCCAATGTAATTGCAATGCACACTATATGTGGTCAATTAGCGTAATTTGCTAATCTTAGTCTTTGGACTGTGGGAGAAAGCCAGAGTACAGGGAGGAAGTCCCCAAGCAGGGGACAATATGCAAACTCCATGCACACAGAGAGATGCAGGTATCAATCCCCGACCCTGAAGGTGCAAAGCCACAGCACTAACCACCACCATGCTGCCATTGATTCCATTATTTTGTATTTTTGGAAGGAGTCTCCAGTGCTAACGCTTTGTGACAATCAGAGGTAAGGCACTGCAGCTTCTTATCACATCAACCGTTTTTTTTTAGGTCTTTAACTTCAATAGAGTTGTGAGGGAGTGACTGATGATAACATAAGTGATAACAGAAATGTTTCTGAGACGTTCCATAACATGTAGTGTAAGTGTAAATTTAAAATGAGAAGAAAAAAAAATGGCATGCTGATTTTTAACATAATAAATATTGTTTAAAAAACATTAATGAACATTACCATGGTTAATTATTATCCTGTTATAACACAACCCATTATATTTAATTTCTTACATATAATCATATTAAATAAGTCAATTTAAAATGTCATCGTAATACACATGCATGCTTTAAAAAAATTATTAATTTCAGAAAAAAACAAAATTTTCCCAGAATTGTCCCATATTTAATCTACATTCATGTTTCTATGCCATTGACTGTGAAACTTAGACAAAATCCTATTTCTGTGAGGTAAAGAAAACAGAGAAACAAGCCACATTAGTCCGCCATTGTGCTCAGAGGTGCCAGTGCCATGAGAAAGTCTGGTTTCGCAAATTTATCCTGCAATGCTCGCTCTCGATCGCTTTTCTCGTGGAAGAAAGCCAGGATTTCCTAATTCAGAGAGAAAGCGGACCTCTCAACAGATTGATCTGCGACGGGGGACAGTCTATTCTTTAAAGAACTGGCCTGAAATAAGCTGCTCACTCTACAGCGCCTTTCGGAGCAGACCGAAAGAGTCTCGTTCTCTCCATCCAGCAGTTGGTGCATGGGAGAAGTGAAAGAGGGAAGGATCTGATTATCAGGCAGCTTTTCTTCATGGATCCTTTCTACTTAGACATCCACATGGGTGAGTGTAAGGCTTCAGGCCTTGCTGAGCGGCAAACTTCATATTCATGTGGGGGGTGTGTGTGTGTGTGTGTGTGTATGTTTGTATCAATTATTATTATTTTTATTACCTTTGAAAACAGACAGCGTAAAAGATGTGTAATAATTACTGGAACAGGAATGGGCATGATTTCAAAGAAAGAGTTTGGCTTTTGTGTTTTTTTGGATGAATAAAGATCTAGGTGCGGTTCATCAGCTGTTTGTTGTAGTTTGGTTAACATTGTGTGGCCTTACAAGGTCTTGGGCTTCTTCAACCTTATTTTAATAAAAGATTTAAATGTGTACTTTCATGTGTTTATATTTCATGTGTTTATATTTGTTTCATTCTTTTGTTTCTTTGTTTCTATTTCTCTTGCTGTTTCACTTTTACTTTCTTTAGTTTGTTCTTTGTTTTCTCTTTCTCTCTCTGGTATTTTCTTTATCTTGTGTTTATTTATTTATTTATTTTGTAACTTTTGTTTTTTATTTTTTTAATTGTTATTAATTATTTTATAATTTCTCTCTCTCACTTTCTTTCTTTTCTTTCTTTCTAGATCTTTTAATTGTTATTAATCCTTATGTTCCTTGTTTTCCTCACTCTAATTTTACATTATTTATTTTATTTATTTACTTTCTTACTGTCTCAGTATATTTCTTTCATTCTTTCTTAATTAATTGTTCACTTTGTCTTAGTTACTTTCATTCTTTCTTTAGTACATTTTCATGCTTTTATCATTTCTTTTTCAGTTTCCTTCTTACTTTCTTCCTTATTTTCTTTCTTTTTTCTTTCTTATTCTGTTTCATTTTCTCCTTACATTTTTTCAAAGAAATGCTTCTTTTATACTTCCTTATTCTCAGTATCTATCTATCTATCTATCTATCTATCTATCTATCTATCTATCTATCTATCTATCTATCTATCTATGTTTTTGATACTTTTGTTGTGTTTCCGTGAAATTCTTTTTTTGAACTTTCTTAATCTCTCAGTATTTTTTTCTTTCCTATTTATTTTGTCTTTGTTACTAATTAAAACAAAAAAACAAATTATCTTTTGTTTTCTTTCTTTCTTACGATTTTAAAATCTTCATTCATTCTTGTGTTCTTTATTTTCTTCATTCTCACATTCACATTATTTTTATGCAGTTTACATTCTATTTACCGCTCTTTTCTTCCTTCATTCTGTCTTCTCTTTTCCTTTCTTTCCCACCATGAAAGAATAAAGAGCTCCATGTGTTGATGTGTATAAAACAGTTTGATGTTGTTCCATAATATATTGCTATAAAAAAAAAAAAAGAAAGTTTATGCATTAAACCTGGGGTACCACAGGGTTCCATGTTGAGGTCTCAGATGTTTACAAATTACATCATAACATGCAAAATTCATTATCATGACTCTATGGAACCTCTAGAAAATGCAATCTAAAATTGACAGAAAACATTTGTGATGATGCAGTGTGTGTGTGTGTACACATACATACAACACACACATACAATATTATATATTCTCAGTCAAGAAAATTTAAGAAGAACTGGTTGATAATAGCATGTAGTGCTTATCTTGTTGCCTATACAACTTACTATAAGTAGCACTTTAGAGTTTCATGGGAGGACAGCAGACAATATGCTATTTGGCTCAGTTATACCCTGGATTTCATCATCCAGAACAAAAGAGACGGAGGAAAAACTAGAGGGAAGTGAATTGTATCAGATAAATTTGCATCTGACAGAGGTTTGGAAAAGAGTGCGAATCATATCCCGCTGAGAAGCGCGCACGTGTTTGTCAAGAGGGGCTTTGGGATATTGATTTAGCAACACAGCTGGCACTGATTGCAGGAATGTAAGCCACTGATGTTGCAAAAGGCGTCATTTTTTTCTCAATGTGATTGTGATTCATTTGAACTGCTTAAGTTAAGAAGTTGATGGTCGTATCCCTCTATCATTATCCTGTTAATTAAGAGTTTATTACTGTTATCATGTATTATCTTGGTCTTTTAAATCATTCATTCATTTATTCATTTTGTATTTGACAAAATTGTCCTTTGAACTCTAGAGAGTAAATAAAATTAGGCTGATTTGGATGCTGTAGCTGTAGACTGAGATGGACATGGGAGCACCACCATTCTACACATGTCACTGTGTCCTTGTCAATCAACCAGGCTTTCACATTCCACACCACACCACATGTGCAGTGATGCAGAGATAAAGCCGTTCCCAGTGGCACAGCAACACAGGAAAAATAAGGGGAGGGAAAAAAAAAAGAAGTTGTGTGTGTGTTCTCAGTACACGAGAATAATAATTTTTTTTAAAAATCAGTATTCAAAGAATGAATATTTTTAAGTGCTTCAATATTGTATAATACAGCCTCAAACAGAAATGTTCATTTTTTTTCCAAGCACGTGAGCCATTATGGAAGCATACGTCTTCAGGATGAAAAAAAACATCACCCTGAGGAAGTCGGAACCTCAACCACACCCTTGGATCCTTTCCATAATAGAAAAAAAAATGTACACCGCACCCTCCTGGAAATTACAGCATCTTTTTTGGTTTTTTTATCAAACAATCATTCAGGTTTCTGTACTGTTGAGTCTACTTTATAGTTTATAAACATCAGCAGTGATTACAATCATTCATTCCTTTATTATTACTCTACAAGGGGTGTTCAAGTCAAACTTGGACCATTGAATAACAGAACAAAGTTATGAGAGTAAAAACTCCCCTATTTCTCTATATAATCCCCAGCTACACTAATGCACTTATCCCAGTGTTTGTTACTAGTGTTTGGATACCATAAAGATAGAAAGTTTTCTTAGTGCTGCCTGCTTCACGTGTGAAACACTGGCCTCACAGGAACTCCTTTAATGGCCCAAACATATGGAAATGGCTTGGAGCGAGGTCAGAACTGTACGGGGGATGTGGCAATAACTCTCTGTCGAATTCCTGTAATGTTCAAGTGGTGTTGGTGAATGATTGTGTGTACAGTTCCCACACACAGATCCGTCTTTTCCGCACGTTGGTGACAAGTTATCCATCTACAATATTTTAAAGGATCAGGTGTTCCACTCGCTGATTGTTCACAGGAATGACTGCAGTGGGCTCCGAGCCACCTCGGCCATGGGATCGTCATTCACATTCACACGTATATAAACTCAATAAATAATACAGTGCCCTCCACAATTATTGGCACCCTCTTAAAAATTAGTAAAACAGACAAGGAAGCATGCACCTTTTACAACAAATCATTATTTTTTGATGAGGGATTTGTAGTTCTCTGGAGAAATAGTTCTCTTTCAATAAACTGTTGGATTTTTTTTTTTGTCAGTTTTTCAGTGTGAGATGAAGCTACTTCGCTAGAATCTGGACCTTTCCTTAACCATTTTTACTATTCTTTAGAAGGGATGCCAATAATTGTGAATGGTACTATAAATTAGTGGAAATGCACAAATTAATAAAGCACCTATTTATAATACATAGTCTGTTGTGATGATTAGTCTATGATTAGTTTTATACTAAAAGATGTATTCTATGCTACATAGTTTTTTTTTTAATTACTCATTTAGTTTATTCTTTTATCAGTATTAGAGTCTCAAAGCTTTTCTACAGTGCTTCATGCATTCATAATGCAATATGTAAGAATATAT
>JAQMYJ010000011.1:23528701-23562989 GCA_030014305.1 Clarias laeviceps | reverse complement strand
ATAATATATATATATATATATATATATATATATATATATATATATATATATATATATACAGTATACTCTACATTCAAGTTTATTGCGTGTGAAAAAAAAACATGTACCGGGTCCAACTGTCATGTTTGGTTTGGTGTGTTAGCTGAGGTCATTAAAATTTAACCGAATTAAGATAGAGATTAAGTTTATAGTACAATCCAGACTGGTTTATATGAGATTAGTCATGCACCCCGGTCTCAGATTTCTCCAAAAATGTAAAGTTTATGAGATTTTTACGAACGGCTTTAAAATTACCTGTGTAAATTATGTACACTATAATAAGTACAAGAACACAGAGGTTTAAATCAGTTATGAATCTTTCAAACAGTTACTGTATATAGAGACTATTAAATTATAATATGTATAATTAAACAATAGTGGCAAAGCATATACGACATTCCTAGTGATAATGTAATATGTTTTATGCAATGAATAAATTGTCATAAAACAATTTCAGTTTCTTTTACATTTTTTATTTCTGAATCAAATTGAGAAACAATGTAGGCAGGAATGTAAAGATAAAAAGAAAGAAACTCACAGCATCCTTTTTGGCATGTCGTTCTTCTTTCCAACTCTCCTTCCTGATTTGTCTCCAGACTCTGTCATATTGATTGCCCGAATGCATGACTATAATACGATTTGACAGCCTTTCACACACACATTTTCTGACCTGGGAGAAAGAGATCACACAGCAGATATATGGGCCAGAAGATATCACACCATCACTATGTCACTACACCCATGACTGATAAAATCAAGGAGGTGGATAAAAATACTGCATACTGTTCATATTTGTAGCATGTGGGATGGAGCAGCAGGTGCATGTGTGTGCGAGAGAGCGCTCTAAAACTACTCTGTGTAATACAGTACTCCTCATGCCAGGATGGAGTGGACAAAAAAAAAACAATAAACGTCAGGGCAAAAGGTCAGAGCCATAAAATTCTATGAACTCGGTGAATAACTGGAAAAACTGCCAATGAAATCATGGCGTAGAATTACCGAAGACTTTTCAAGACCTGGAAACCACATACAGTCCAGAGAGGGTATAAATAAACAAGTTAATGAAGGGAAGCAAGTAACAAGTAAAAATGATAAAACACTCAACAGATTGTTGACCAGGACAGGAAGCGATAAGTAAACAATTAAAGGGCCAGACCACAGAGATAAAGTGGACTAATAGAAGTCTACAGATATCAAAATCATCCTTTTATTATATTCATGTGGGTTGTTCTGATTTACAGTTACAAAACGAGGTCAACAATCATGAACAAGAAAAGAACTGGCACTTGCGAACTGGTAGTGCCCAGTACCTTTCATGGGTGCCAACAATTTTGAATTGTTGAATTACATACTATTACTTGGAGCTTTCCGGAGGTTAACAACATAGATTGTACAAAAACTGGAAACAATATCTATGACATCACCCAAAGCTTTTTTAAAGAATGAGCAGAATGAACAGAGCCTGGCTGTTGATTGAAACACGCCGACTTATTTGCTCCTAATTATGTATCATTTTATGGCTTAATGTAACTTTAACTGATCATTTACCATGAATGGGGAAATCTAGCTATGGACACCAAAACTGTTTTTTTGTACCAGGCTACAAATATCATTTCTGATGTTGGACATATAGGGATTGCCTCACTTATGGAGCCAGCTCATTGTGGTCATTTGAGGATCTGCACATTTTGGGATTTCCACATTGGACACAATTTCCAGAAGTGAAGGTTAACTCCTTGATTTACCTCAGCCTTAGAAATTAGGCCTGTCCACCTCTTTTACCTCTCCAAATGTCAGACCTATTTACATAAATTAGGATTTAATTTCTGCCATGATACTGTAACATGTAGTAATTTCTAAGTATTGCAGGATACTTAAGTGGTGTTGAAGAAAATGTAACCAAATCCATAAATCCAACCACCTGCAGGTAAAAAAAAAAAACATACAAGGGTTATCTATTAATCAGCACCAAAGAAAACCAGCAAAATCCTAAAACAGAACTGGAAAATCATTTGATACCTGAAAAACAGGCCCAACCTGTCTCAAGATTCTTTGGGAGCTGGTGAAGAGACAGACACAGGACCCGAGAATATCGAATTAAAAATAAATAAATATATTTTATAAAAATAAATTATATGATATATAAATAAGAATAAAATAATACTTACATGATATCCACTCCCTGAGGGAGAGGTTCCCTTAAAACATGGTTAAGTGCTGTTACATGATGTTAATCAACAGCAGCACGGCTGCTGAATCAGACTTTTTTTGTTGTTATTTTGTTTCGATATTCTTCATACAACACTGATGCTCCAGAAAGGGCAGAAACAGTTACGCAAGCAGGAAATCCCTGTAGACCAGACCATCACCAGCAGTCTCACACCACCAGAGTTTGGGGTTCGAATCTCACCTCTGGTCTGTTTGCATGTTCTTCCTGTGCTTTGTTTCCTCCAGGTGCTCCATTTTCCCCCACAATCTAAAGACTTGCATTGTAGAAAATCCCACACTTTGCACGCTAGGCACCATGGGATCAGCTCCAAGCCCCCTGCAACCCTACACAGATACCAAAAATGGTATGGAAGATTATGAATGAATAAGAGGAATTATGCTAACTAGCTAAGTTATTACTCTGGATAACTTAAAGCATAAAATACAATGTAAATTATGGTGCAGACTTAAAGGTTAAAAAATTTATTACTCATTTTTAAATGTGAGAAGTATAGCACCAAAAGGTCAATGATCATGCAACGTTAGCAGGGAAGGGATCGAGAGAGTTAGTGTCGCTAGCATGTTACTTGTTTCAAAGGATGTTTTACAAGATGAAGTGTTACAAAGTTTATTAGATTATTTGTTTCCAAGTGACTTTATTATGCTGTAGTCTTACTTCGCTGTTTCATAAAGGATTTGTCGTTGTCCTTTTGAGAAAGTTTATGAGTAGCATTTTGCATTATGCCAGTGATTAAACTGGGTTTTACAGACAGATTTAAAGTGCTAGTGAGGCTGTTTTATACTCAGAGTTGCCCTTTTAAAATTGTGGAAACCTGTTGTTGGTCAGAAAAAGCTGCTTGCGGTGAGGTCGTAAACTGGCAGAAGTGAATAAATGAAGGTGTGTCCCAAACCCGAAATGAGCTGGCGGGTCTCTCTATGCTCATCAAGCTGTTTAAGACCTAAAAGCAGCAGCACATCCAGTAGCTCTATTCACATGTGCCTGATTTGTAATGACTTCCAAATGTGGGCTGTTTGACTCCACTCGCTCGCCTCATCAGAGCCGAAAATGGTCTTTGGCATCGCACAAAGAACATTCTATTTAAATAGAACGCTAACAGTTATAAGAGAAGGGGAAGGGTTTACTCCTTCAATACAATAGACAAAGAAGGGGAGAGCAATTTAATTCTTGTGGAAAATTAAAAAGATTACATAAGTCAGAACTGTACTTTTTATTTCAGCATTGTTAATGCCCAATGTTACAATGATAATGTTTGTTTTTGTGTGGCTCCGTCTTTTTTCATCAAGTCTTGTGTGACCCGGCAGCGAGTTTAAGCAGTTTATTAGGCAAGAAGTCTGCACTTTGAGTCAGTCATTCCATGGTGTAATTGCTGTCTAAAAATATTACCTTCTTTTATATAATTCTCCCTAATATCCATATGCAGCGTGGTTATAAAAGCAAAAGAACAGGGCAATTATTTGTTCACTGTCGATCATGGAAAAAGAAAGTCGGGCTCCGTCAGATTAAGGAGTTAGTTAGAATTGAAGCCAAAATTTAATTCTACTTAATATCATGTATGATTAACCCCAGTGTAGAAAACTATTACAGGAGCTGTGTGATTTAATAACATGAATAATATCTTAATATATGTATGTCTTTTACTTAAATATATTCTACTACTTTAATTTTACCTCTCAAACATCCTAAAAGCAGCTTATTAAGTATTACAATATTGGTATTAAAAAGGCATTTTATTATTAATATAAAAAAAAAATCCAACAGTTGAAAAAGTGTAAAAAAAAAAAAATGTAATTAATTATTTTATTTTAAAACAGGATATAAAAAAATGGATGTTTCCATAAAAACATGGCTTGAACCTTTGGACAAAAATGCTTGGTGGACATTGCAGTGCTATCGCATGAACTAGCAGGGTATAGCTACTGTAGGGGAAATTATCTACTGTAACACAGAACAGGTGAACAGAAAAGGGCAACAAACCAATGACAGGAACAGCAGGTGTGTCTCAAGCCTTTGAATGCTGATCCATTTGAAACCTGATTATTTGAAAGCGTCACGACTAACCCTGTCCCAATTTCAAGGCTCCTTCAAAAGCAGTCTTACATGTTTTCATGTATTTTAAAAATCAGGGTCAGGATGGCATTTTTTCCATAATGGAAATAAAGTCAGGTCATTTACACATGAATTTCCCTTTTGTGTCAGGTCCCAAAAAATGTTCATAGCTCTTAAACGGTTCAACCATTTCTTCACAGTCAGGAGACCCAGCTGAGGGTCAAATGGCGAATTTACTGTATGAATAGAGAGTCAAAGGTAGGTTCTTGCTAATTGACTGTAGATTCCCAATGATATTTAATGGTTAGAACTTTGAGTGAGATTTAGAACGGCTTTAGAAGGGGTTACTTATTTTTGATCAATGTGTTTTTTTTTTTTTTAAAAGCAATTGAGATTTTTAAGCTCGATGGCCAAGCTAGGAACCCTGGCGCTAAGAGCATGAACAAATTCTCGTAACTTGAAAATGGTTTGTTTCAGCTTTGTGCTGAGGTTGACTGCATTTTGTTGGGTAATAAGCCAAAAACAAAAAGCTTGACCAATTCCAGAGAAACTGTGAAAAGCATGTCCACCTGTACATAAGGTACATTTACAACCCTACTAGTACTTATGAAACAGCAAACATTTCTGACAAATTTTAAAGACTTTAAAAAAGGTCATGAGTTCTCACTCTGATTATCATCCTCAACATCTTATAACCTGATGTCAAAGTCACGTTGTCGGCTTTTTACTCCACTGATCTCTGTTCCTGCAAGCATCATTGGGGAAATATTCCCTGATCTCACTTTTGTTCTCCTGGATAAATTAACTTTTTATTATTGGGTCTTTTGACCATTTTAAACTTTGCTAGTGCTGTTCTTTGGTTTGATGATGATGATGATGATGATGATGATGTTGATGTCCTTGATGATGGTGTCACATTTTGACCGCAAGTATCTGATTACAACTGACTTGATTAGTTGATTAGCCTTACATCCACTGCTACACAGCTTTCCAACAACTCAATCACGCTTAGCTAGCAAGGCTTTGGAAATCTTCACGCAAACTGACTTTTTTGCACAACCATGTTTCTTAAACAGGCTCTTTACCCAACACTATCTTTGTTAATGTTAGCATGTTTTTTACTTTTTTCCAAACTCAGACCCTGGAGGTGCACCATAGAGTATGTATCACAGTGGCACGTAGTATTCCGTAGTTTTACTGTAGTGCTTCAGACATTACTCTCTAGAGTACCAGGGTAGGTACTATGGCACTTCAGTGGGTACTGTGGTTGTACCATGGTATGTACCACCATACTTTGGTCTAGATCACAATCTATAAGTTTGATTTATTGGCAGGAATGATAATAGAAAGGCTATGTTCACATTACAAGTCACATTGTTCCATTTAGATTGGATTTGTTCACATTCATAATTACAAGTGACTTTCATCTGACTTTCATGTGAACGCATCAGTCTTCTGAAATGGCATGCACATCTTTGCTCGCATGTCTTTGCTCGCACCATCTGGTTTTAAATATATGTCATATTTGTGCAATGAAACAATAGATATGATTTTAGCAATATCTATGCTTGGGAATTAGCTCTAGAGGACAGCAAGAAGTTAGTCTGCTGTATTTTTTGAGGTCTAACATGTCTAACATCTAACTATGATATGTCTGTACATACTGTAATGTGTTAGATATGTTAATGCTTACAATCCACTTATAATGGTATAGTACAGGCAGTACCATATTAGATACCTATGGTACTCATTCAATTTTATGGTATTCCCAAAAGTACTGAGTATTAACCTTTGGAGATACATAACAGGTGAAATATCACTGCAGAGATTACTATATAAATTATATGTAAACATGTATAACAGTTTTGATTGTATCTTGATACTTGTTCTATACTGCAGTAAGCTACCAAAATACAGTATGTACCAGAGGTGTGGACTCGAGTCATGTGACTTGGACTCGAGTCAGACTCGAGTCATGAATTTGATGACTTTAGACTCGACTTGACAAAATATAAAAAGACTTGCAACTCGACTTGGACTTTAACATAAATAACTCGTGACTTTCACTTAATCTGTATACATTTTATTTATCTGCTAAAAAGACTTGAAAAGACTCGAAAGTCAAACCGTAGGACTTTGGACTTGACTTGAGACTTGTTGGTCTTTGACTTGGGACTTGACTCGGGACTTGAGGGCAATGAATTGAGACTTACTTGTGACTTGCCAAACAATGACTTTGTCCCACCTCTGGTATGTACCATAGTAGAACCAAGTACCATGGTGTGGCATATTGTCAAATGTACTGTCAAAAACTCTTATGGGGAGCCATAGCACCATCTTACTGGTCTTCCCAAATCACTCTGCAAATGTTTTAAAATAAGCTACATGTCTGCTTAAATGCCTTAATCATTTATGCATTGTCAGAGAAAGGGCCAAAGAAAGTTTCTTGCAAAATTGTTTAAACATTGCAAAAGTTCTGTAGTATTGTGAAAAGCATCTCAGTTCGTGCTTTCTGCATATGTCTACCAAGACAAGTATTGCTAAACTGGAAGCCTTTCCAGCTTTTCCAATTTCAATCACAAGCATGTGTGTTTACGCAAGGCTGCCCATTATGCCCCAAGTGAAGAGATTGCTGTAATTGCTATAAATTACTCAATAGAGACCACGCTATTGAATCACTCTGAGAATATCCAGCAAGGTCCAAAAACAGCGGCGTTATATTTTTTACAGTATGTCAAATATACTGGTTAACCGACTCGATGCTGGTTTGTTGATGGCTGCGTGTTTAGAGCAATAAAACATTCAGGACGATTTAGACAGCTGTTCTGTTTGAAAGCTTTGAAAGTCTGTGTATGTATTTGCTCTCATAAACGCCACAGCAAGCTTTCCCTACAGCATGTATTTATCTTTAAATATCTTTGAGCATTCTGGTGATCCTTTCCAGTTGGCCCTTTTTCCAAGGTTTGGTTGCTAATTTGTCTTCAGCACCACTCCGATGCAACGATGTCGAAAGACGTCTCTGTTTTATGTTATCTTCCCACTGAGTGGTTCCACACTGGCTGGCTCTGTGGCCTGCTAAAGAGCTGGAAAGCCCAGCTGATGTGAAAAGCAGCCTGCAGTAAGGGCCGTGAGTTACCCATGGGAAGCCTTTCAGAGGTCTTGCGGAGACACGAAATAAGCACATCCACTTATATGACCTTGCGGAAGTCATGCGATAAATCAAAAGCACACTTATCACTTCAGCAGGCTGTGCACGAGTCAAGCTCGAGCTCTTAATTTTACCAATTGTATGCGGGACGGTTCCAACACAAAAGCAGTAACTGGTGCATGATCGTGGGAGACTGGAGTCTGATCTAGAGCTTGGAACAGCCCAAAATACACACGTGCACAGACGTCGAGGCTCCAGATGTGACTCTGGGCTGGAAAACTCCCAGGTTGTGATGGACGTGAAGCAGCCGGAGACTGCCGGGAAGGGTAAATCGATCCTAACTGCTTGAGATCAATAGCAATAATGGTGACACTCTTGTTTAGCCCTGAATGAACAGAGACAGATGAGCAAAGACAGGGGCTTCCACCACAATGACATACACATAGATTTTTCTTTTGCTGTGAGGAAAGGTCACAGACACCTTAAAAGGTGCATCATGTTTTAATGAAGATTTTCGCTTCATTATTTTATCTTATTGACAACTGAAACTGGGTTAAATTCTTTGCTATTATAGTTCGGTCTCACGTCTAGATCACAGTCTATAGAGTGCCATTAGCATGCGTGATATTTGAAAGGTAAGCAATCATTAAAAGAGCATTAGAATGAAGAAGAACCAGACTCGAAGCCTATGTCTCATTTGGTCAGATTGGATTTGTTTGCGTTTGTAATTGCAAGTGACTTTTATCTGACTTTAATGTGAACACGTCTATCCTCTGAAACAGCACATATGCACACATTTATACGTCCTTGCTAGCACATTGATTTGTCTTTGCTTAAAAGATCTGGGTTAATATGTGCAAGCAACACATGCGATTTTAGCACACATGCTTGGGATTTTGCTCTGGAGGACGGCAAGAAGTTAGTCTGCTGTATTTGTAGAGGTGCAGAAGAAGGAAGAAAGCCAGATACCTCACTTTAGCTGTTTTAGCAGCTGTTGCATGTACTGCTATGAAATCCCCGCGCTGCTGGTGCTGACTGATGACGACAGCGGCTGACTCATGCACAGAGGTAAAAAAGTCGTATGAATTCCAAGCTCACCATTCTCATTCAAGTCACTTGACCATATGTCGGATATGTATCTGATAGGACCACATATAAAAGACTCCAGTTTGATCTGAAAAGCATCAGATTTGTTAGCTTAGACAGCCCTACAAAACAAATCAGTCACATTAGAGTAAAAATCGGAATTGAGTTACTTCAGTCTGGTAACGTGAACATCCATCCATTCGTCTAGGAACCTCTGTAGTCCAACCATGACTGTGGAGGCCAATGGTGACCATTGTATTTATTCCCATTTTTACAACCGTGTTAGTCAGTTAGTGTTTCCAGTCAATATTCACATGCGCATTCACAACATTAATGTGAACAGAGAAGCACTAATTATTTTCTATGCAACACCGGATGCTGTGATTTTGATCATTTTGATGCAGCTTCGGAAATCCCTTCACAGTCTATTACAATATCTACCGTAGTTTTGTCCAGCCTGAACAAAGTGACATGTCATATTCACATGGTCAAAGCTTGACCTAAACACTTTTTAGACTAACTTTTTTTTTTTAAGTGTTTTGAACACTGAAAGTCTTAACTGGTTCCTTGTGCATTTTGTTCATGAAGAAATATAGCCAGGATAGTCTTAAAAAGCAAATAAAGCACTCCCATGTCCTTTTGATGCAACATATTTATGATTTCCTAAAGTCGAGGTGTCAAAATGAATACAGAAAACCCGAATTCTGGCGAAGATCTTGTCTTTCTTGGCTGTTAACAAGAATTCAGCCGGCGTAACATCCAACTTGATTTTCTAGACCTTATACACATTCGCAGTGGAATTTAAGCGTTCTTCATATGGAACTCTTCTCTGCTCTACACTAGGCTTCTACATACAGTAGATTAAACATTTTTAAGGGTTCCACCCGAATGACAAGCCAAAGAAGGCTTCAGGTTTGTACTGTATATTTCATATTGTTTTAATAGAAGTCTGCACTTTGACCACTAGCTTTCATTGTTATCAAAGTCGTTGTCAGACAAGGATATGTTTTATTTGCTCTCTCTTTTCATGGCCCACTGCTGAAACGCATAGGAAATTCTACAGACGTAAAGAGGTTAACTAGTGAAAACAAAGTTTGTTTGCATCCTGTCACTTGTCATTTGCTCAATATGTACTCATTTTTTCATGACCCTCCTTGGAAAGCAAATATCCACTTGAAAACGTCATTTATTTTCAAAGTATTTCGCATATGCCCTTATCCAGACTGACTCACACAAATTCTTTGTACAGTAGTCTACAGTATATAGAAATATATACTCTTATGCTTGTACAAAAATGTTAGGATCTAAGCAAACTCGGCAAACACACTAGACATGCAGAGTGGCCCTCAGGTCATTTGTAGAAGGTTTTAAAAGTGTAGGACTCCTTAGGAGGTCTAGGAAATTAGTTGTGAAGATGCCTGGGGTGTTGACATTTTGAGAGCTTTAATATATCCTGAAGACGTCATCAGTTGGTCTCTAGGCTAAAGACATCCTGCAGTCCTAACTGTTCCCAATGAATAAACTTAAATATAGTAAAGAGAAAAAATAAGTACAAGTCAAAGCTGAGTTGTCTGGACAAGCAGGGGAAGTTCCATCTACTACCTGGGACTTCATTGTGTTTTGAGAGATGGTGGGTCAATTCAAGCCACTTGATCACATGAGTTTACTTTAAGTAGGAAGGATTGGTCTATTTCCTAGTTACAGGTAGAATGAGGAAGGCAGGAATGGGAAAATGTTAGAGACCTACAGTAGGTTGAAACCAAACCCTGTGCTACATTGGATAGTTCGGTGGAAGATCAGCTATGAAATGAAAAAGTACAATCGCATGGCAAAAGACTGAACAAACACCTGAATGACCTACAATACATAGAATGAAATACTTGAAGGAACCTGGTAATGTTGTAAATATTGTGTCACCGATTCTCCAGTGATGGGGTGTGCACAAATTCTTCACTCCTCACTTCCTCTGGGAAACTATACAAGTTCATCTGGCATTGCAGCAACCCCATCAGCAGAAATATGAGGGGGCGGGGTCGCTAAACATGGCTTGTGATATATTGCAGTGAAAGGCCTTGGATGATAAAATGAGTCAAGAAGATCAGTTCAGGGGATCCGGATGAATCAAAATAGCTGGGCTAGAGATGCTATTTGGGCTTTGATGTTGAAGAGTGTTCTTCCCCACTGAGCAGCTTACTGAGGGCCAGCTTGTTAATCAACTGTGTTCACTGCCCCATCAACTCTTCTCACATGGCAGAATCCAGAGTAAGCGTGGAGTGAAAAATTTGAGTCTGCCTCCATCACTGGAGAATTCCTCAATTTTGGAGAAAACTACATCATTGAGTTCAAGTTTAGAAATATGGTACGAAGAGAGAAGGATAGTTGGTTGTCCAGAACCACACTCTCATTTGATACATTGTCAGAAGGTGTGATCAAGAGTTCTTCACAACCAACTTCATGTGCAGGTCTCCTCTTTCTCTTACTACAAGTGAATTAGCGTTCATTCAATTTGACAGAGCGCAGCCTTCTGTCTTGAGCCTGTTTTCTCTCCAAGAGTACTTAAGGATTTCTGATGATGAGGAATGAGGAACCTCTGTCCAGGATGCTGGTTTGATATCATGGTGCTACATGACAGTGCTATAGACAGTGCAGAGCCATCTTGAATTGGAGATGTGTGAAAATATAGGGGCTTAGTGTCCTGTGTGGGCAAACAGAACATGTAATTCATACAAGTCACATGTCATGCCTAGAGAGTCAGGTAGCATTTATCACAAGCACCAATTTGGCCATTATGCAAATGACCAAAATTAGAGCTGAATGCATTGGATGACCAGTGAAACCTCTCAAAAAGGGTGGATTTGTTTGCGCCAGATATGAATTCATTATGTAGTGAACATTACTTGTTATGCTTGTGTCATTAACAAGATCTATAAAATGTGTTAAAGGTCCATACACAGTTAATTTAGAGCAGTTAATTCACAGAATTACAGTCATGTTCAAAAGTCAGTAGCCCCTCTTTTAATTCTATGGACTTTTGCGTAAAAACATAATAATCTGATTTTAGTGGGTCTCACTATTAGGCAAATGCAACTTCAGATGAAGAATAACAGATGCATTTTTTTTACTGCAATAATTTATTTAACAAAAATGAAGCCGAAAAACAAGCCCAAATCATCACCCCTCAACCACCATATTTGACTGTGGGTATGATGGGGTTTCTGGTGTAATACTATTTGGTTTTTGCCTTATGCTATGTTTCTGATTCCATGTTGTTGTGCTTCCATGTTCTTTTTAGACAGAAGGGGCTTTTCCCTGGCAACCTCAACCCTTCCAAACAAACCGTACTTGTTCAGTCTTCTTCTAATTGTGCTGTCATGGACTTTAACACTTAACCTGCTCAGTGAGGCCTGTAGGGTCTGAGATATAGCTCTTAGGGTTTTTTTTCTTTTTCTTGAAGCATTGCACCATCTGACTGGGAAGATTGGCAACTGTCTTGAATGATTTACATTTGTGAATAATCTTCCTCAAGGTTGATGTGCAGCAACAATTGCTTCCCTAACACCATTTTGCATATGTCTTTCCTTCGGCATTGTGCTAACACACCTGCATGCTCCAGACCAGCAAACTGGCAAAGCTTCTGCTTTTATAGAGTTCTGCACAGCTGCTGAAGATCAATTAATCAAGAGCTGAGGATTAGCAGCACCTGGCTGCAACTTACCGCCTTAAATCCTGTGGAAGTGGTAAGGGAGTACTTAGTATCGCCGACATGTTTTTTCTTTTCTTTTCGGCTTCATTTAGTTAAATAAATAATTGCACGGTGAAAAAACTATTTGTTACTATTGTAACAAAACTATTTGTGCTACGATCAGATGATTTTTATTATGTTTTTTTTTTTCACAAAAAAACATAGAATTAAAAGAAGTATATATACTTGAGTAAGCAGTTGCACTGTAACAGTAGCCTTTGATACAGTCTTGGCTTGTTCAGATGAGCACGTTGAAACAATGTGTGGTGAAAGTGAGAAATTTTAGCCATAGAATTAGAATAATTTGAAGACAGCCAGACATATTGGGTGACGTTTTTAGCACTTCAAAAATGACTGACGCTGACTCTTTAACACCTCTGATTTGTCTGATCACACCTTCTACTTTGAAGTAGCAGTTTGGTTTCAAGAGTACACTAATACGCTAACATGGCTCAAAAAATTGCAAACAAACAATGCATTAACTACAGCTATCCAGACACCTTCAAATGTATATATTTGACTGGTTATCAGCATGTTTCCCATTCTCTTTGCCCCAGACCCTGTCCTCATGGCCTTGCACTTAGAGCGGCAGTGGCAGTGGAAAGGCTGGATATTTGAGACGGCCTTATAGAGTTCCTCCACAGCTCGCTCAGGTGAGCTGCACCCTGGATCTGTTTACTGCACTTGCAGCTGCCGTGGAGAAATGATCCCCATCTTTAAAGCCTAGCTCCATGTTAGACTACGGTTACACATAAGAGTGTTTTTTTCCTCCTAGGTAGGAGCTGTAAAACCCCCAGATGAGGGTTCAGCGAGAGGCCCCACAGCTGTGTTTCTCTGAAGACATGAGGAGGGGCTTCTGAGAAAGCAGATGGGATGTAGACATGCATTGGCGGGCGGTACACTTTGGTTAAAGTAACT
The DNA here is from genome assembly GCA_030014305.1 of Clarias laeviceps. Classification (NCBI taxonomy): domain Eukaryota; kingdom Metazoa; phylum Chordata; class Actinopteri; order Siluriformes; family Clariidae; genus Clarias; species Clarias laeviceps. The sequence continues at coordinate 23,549,780 of JAQMYJ010000011.1, read as the reverse complement.
CAATAAGCTTGTGTTTGTTTCATCTTGTGCTTTTATCCCTTTTAATCCATGTCGACAACAGTACTCCCCAGAGCTTTCCCAGAGGTATGCGTACAGAGATTCCTGCCTGTTCTTGCTTTTCTCTCCTCTAATTTAACAACAGTGTTCCTATGCGATCCAACAGATATATGGAGTCCCGATTCAGGTTGATGTTTTGATGTGTCCACCTGCGTGATGCTGGACGAAACGTGCATGACTCCTTAAAACTCTCGGTGGCTTGCAGGGTTGGGATTTCACTGCAGCCAGGATTCAAAAGGGGAAAAAATGCTAGCAAAAAATAAATAAATAAAAAGATCTATGTACTTTCAGCTTTAGTCAGTTTATGCACGTCTGTTACAGGGTGTTCAGAGAAAAAGCTAAAGTTGAGGCACTGGATAAAAGAGATAGAGAGTAAGACAGAGAAAGAGAGACAGAGTGAAAGAGAGTGTCCTTGAAAAGGAAATTATGTATTCTGTTGAAGGCTGTGTGTCTTGCAGTTGAAAAAGTTGATGTTGACTTTTTTTTCTCTTGAAAGACTCTTGAGAACAGTTACTTTGAAGCCAAACAGAGAACTCAGCCTTATTGCCAGAACAGTTGTTTAAAATTTTTTGTAAGGTGACAAAATAATAGAAACTAAAGAGACCTTAACATCAATACTTGGGGAAAAAAAGTAAAGGGTTACTTTAACCTATAATTCTTGTTGCAAAAAGTTAGTATTATATTAAAAAATGGCTCGTAGCATTGGAAAATTAGGTCGTTTAAAAAAAAAGAAAAGAAAAAGGTGTTATCTATTTCCCTAAATAATTCTTCAGCTTATCCATGTAGAACAACCTTTACAGCAGAACATTGTTAAATTCTCAATTCTAAATGAAGATGTTGACTGATTTTCTATGATAGCTCTATCACCTAGATCCCTGTTGCCTACTGGGTTAGGGGTTCGAATCTTGCCTCTGGTCTATGTCTATGGCGTTTTTCCTTGTTCTTGGTGGGTTTCCTCCAACCGTCCCAAGGCATGCGGTATAGGCTGACTGGTGTTTCCAACTTGTCTGTACTGTAGAACTGGGTATGTGATTGTGTACAGTATGTATGTGTGTGTGCATCCTGCCGTGTGTCTTGAGATCCCTGAGATAAGCTCCAGGTTCCCCATCACCCTAAACAGAGTAAGAAGTATAGAAAATAGCTCTGATAGTTTTTTATCACATTTATGGTACATCGTAATGGTTTCTGTAAGAAGATAAGAAGTTATTTTACATTTTGGAAGATCTTTTCTGTGTTATGGCCTACATATATAACGATCATTGTTATTTTTAAGTTTAACTCATAGTTTATTTAGGTGGTGTCAGATTTATATTTCGTTATAGCATTTTATTAGCAGAAATAATTCTTTTTTTTTTTTTTCAATTTATTTGGAGCAATAATGTTTGAAACCCCCCGAAAACCTCCAATACATTTTATATCACAGTTGTATGTTGAGTCAGTCTGATAACTCTGATGGCTTCTTCATGTGAAAGATTTAAACATCATCCAATTTTTATGGGAATTTCTGTAGTGTAGAACTGTAAAGAGAATACCGTGTGGTAGATTTATATCTCTTTCATTTCTCCATCAACCTTAAGTTATTGTACACTTTTACTAGTACACATACAGTACTGTTCAAAAGTCTTGTTCAAAAGTCATGCTTAGGTTAATTGGTGTAACCAGATTGCCCGTAGGTTGTCTTACAACGCTTGTAAAAACAGGAAAAACCACATTGGTATTCAGTGTATTTGGCCTCCACTCCACAGTATCTACTGTAGTTGGACTATAGAGGTTTCTAGATGGATAGATGAAGAAATGAGATGTGCTCAAGACTTTTGCACTCTAGTTTGGAGCAAATAACAGCACTATAAAAGAAATTGAAACAATTTTAGGGTAATACAGTAACTGGAACTATAACATAATAGATACTATTTATAGATGTTTACCTCTGAATACCTCCCATTAATGTCCTAAGGGTGAACAGGTCAACCTAAACGCAATGTCTTACAAGACAATAATACCAAACACGTGTATTTGATTCCTCAATCAACTTGCCTATTCTTCTCAGTCTTGGTGAGGATGTTCCAGTAACCTCACACTACATAAATATTTGTTCAACATAACAGTGGCCCTATTGAGCTGATACTGTGGGCTGTAACCCTATAACGCACCCGCCTCCCATCCCTCCTCCACGTCCAGCCAGGTAATCGTACCCAGGCTCCCCTGGTCATTATTGATGGCAAAGTAACCGTTACAGATACAAACTAATTACTCAGTCGTTAAACTTTGATGAGAGGCGCTACAAATAAGAGCCCGTGCTTATCAACTTCCTCTCTCACTTTCACCAAGGCTGCTGGGCTTTTCTTTTTTGCCTCCTTTTTTGGAACACACTCTCTTTGTCTTATTAAGTGGTAGGTAAAAATGAAAGCCGGCACTCGTTGGGTGCCATCAAGGGAAAATGTCTGTCAGTTCAGAAGTCAAAGAGGTGAAAAGTCAAGCGGTGACCTACATGGACTAGTGGGTCTGATATTAGAAGGAGAATGGAGGAAGGAAAAATGTGTTTTCTGTCTTCACAAACAACCTACCAGTCATGGAAGGAAAAGAGGAAAGCAAGAGTTCCAACCTTTAGTGCTGCTGTTTTTACTAGGGCAATGAAAGGAAAGAAAGGCATGCTTAAGTGAGTCAGTGAAGAACAGGAACTTCCTCTCCCACACACACACACACACACACACACACTTACAGTGATATATTTAAGACACGGAATATGACACTCCCGGCGTGTGGCTGTGGGTGTGTGTTTTTTTGTGCGAAGGGTGATAAATGCACGAGTGTCATTATTAAGCAATAGTGTCAGAATCAAGTCCATAAATGGCAGATGAGTGGAAGTCATGACTGTCTGCACGTGGCACATACTGCTTGTTCAGGCAGAAATCTCAGCGCCATGGTTCTGCTGTGTAGAGTAAAATCTCATGCACAGCACAGCAAAAGTGTACTTCCTTAAGTGTCTGATAAAAAAAAAAAAAAATGAAAAAAAGGAAACAGGTTGTTCCTAAGCAGGAAGGATGTACCCGGTGCACATCCTTTCTTCTGTGCAGGAATACAGAACCCACCCTGGAGTGATAATTTCACCAATGACTCGCATAATAATAATAATAATAATAATAATAATAATAATAATAAACAGACATTAATATAAAGTATTGACGTATTAGTACCGCATCAATACTTAGAAAGCAAACATAGGCGTTGAAAACTCATTACACTTTATAGCAATGTTCATAAAGTACTGTATATCTACAATATTTATATCATTATACATTAAATCCTCTGTTCCTGGTCTGTTCTTCAGCTATTCAGTTTTGGGTTGCCTGTACACATTGTAATTTCAAATTCCTATTCTTGGTCATATAGAATGGTCTTCTGTCGTGCATCCATTCTGAAATGCTTTTCTGCTCACCACGGATGGCATAAGTGTGTATTTGCATTACTGTCACCTTTCTGTCAGCTTGTACAGCCCATTTTCTCGTCAACAAGACACTTCCGCCTGGGGCACTACCACACACTGAGTGTTTTGGGGATTTTCTTGCACGCTTGTATATGTGTGTGTGTGTGTGTGGCCAGAAGATCTGGATCTGAAGTTTCTGAAACACTCATACCAGTCCACCTGGCACCAACAAGCATGTCAGTCGAAGAGATCACAGTTTTCAACAAACTGACATCTGATGTGAAACTTAACTGAAACTCTTGGCGTGTGTCTGCATGATTTTTTGCATTTGCAATGTAGCCGCATGATGTTTCAATGACTCATTAGAAAATTTGTACAGGTTTGTCGTACACTGTACTTGCACAATTTGTTCACTGTACAGGTGCGCAGATGTTTGTAATGAAAATGGCTTGAGAGGATATATTATTTGTGTGTGCGCTGGGATCTAAAACTGAACAGGACTTAAAATGTGTATTTGTTGGAGGCTCTAAAATTCTGAATGGGTTAAAGGGGACATGTTAGACAAATGTCACTTTTTAGTTATTTTAAGGTATCCAGTAAGCATGCACAAAAAAAACCTGCTTTTTGTCTTTTTTTTTTTATATTGGCTAGGCCTTAAAAAAGACAATTAGATTTTCCCCTATTGTGACCTCATATAAGAAGAGCACCTCTTCTGGCTGGAATGGCACCTTTGGAGGAGTGAAACAAAAGGAGATTGAGGAATGAACTAATGCTCATTATAACTTGTTAAAAAATTTAATACGGGACCTTTAAATTAGAATTTATACTGTACTGTATATGCCATGGTTAAGTCACAACTGCAAAAATATGTATCGCCACTTTCTCAGCTACAAAATCTTTAGTGAAATCTTTAATTAACTTCCCTACTGAAATTATTTAAATGTTTATTGTGACCTTTTCTAGCCAGGATAGTCTGAGTTCAAGTTCACCTCTCAAACCTCTGACTCCTTTAACCTGGCAGGATTCTTCTCTCCTTTTTTTTTTTTTTTATCTTTCTGTGTTATCTTCCCCTCCCACACTCGTAACACACCTTTACACCTTAACCCCCATCCATCTCTAGCAATTCGATGCTGTGATTAAAGGAGGGGATCTCGCTCTGTAGTCTCATGTGATGTAAGTGGAAAGGGCTGGTGTGTGTTAGTTCAGCGAGGAGGAACAGCATCTGGGTGAAGTTTATGGAGATTTATGGGTCTCCTCATTGCTCTAATTGCCTCCTGCCAGTGGGTAGTCCTGTTAAAGCCCACGTGAGCAGCAGCTGTAAAGGCTGGAGCAGGTGGGTCGGTGTATTGTGTGGGTCTGAAATCTATGGAGACAAATGGCGGCCCTGGGCTCTTCCTGCTGAGATATGGCGTTCTTCAACTTGGCTTTAGATTGACATGCTGGAGTTACACTACGGTTCCACAGCTGAGTTTTGAAGGCGGTATTTAACGGTTATCCCTCATGTTATGTTCGGCTCATATTTAAGATGCATTCCAAATGTGAAATGTCTTTTAAAATATACTTTAAAAAATAGTTTTGTTTTTTTTAGACAGCGAAAAACCATGATGTTTGATTTGAACCTGACTGAACCTGAACCTGAATCTGTCAGCTTTATTTACCTCATTGCTTTTCATTCAGGCTTGAGCATACATAATAATAATCTAAAATATGACAAATATTTACTGAAATAAGAAACATTAAAAAAAAAAAGAATAATAAATGAAATATTAATAAACATTTCAAATAAACCCAAAAGACAAAAAAATACTATATCACATTAGAAAGTGAAATGCTTTTGATATAACATTTTCAAGTATTATACTGTATTTTACCATGACTTAAAATAAAAAAAATATTTTATATAATAGATTATATTTCTGTTTATTTAGTCATTTATTCATTTATTTATTTATTCCCCTAAACAAAAAAAAAGAGAGTTTTGTGAAGGATTGAATAACTTTTTGTAGGAGCTGACATTCCTTGTGGACATGACACAACAATAAAGGCAAAATTAAAAGGATAAACTGTCATTCATTAATTGAAAAAAATAATAATGAAAATGCTGGATTTTATAATAATCTAAATGTTGCTAAAGAGAAACGAAAAGCATTTCACTGCAGTTATTCTGTAAATGCCATTGAGGGCGGAAACTCCATAAGTCGTTACCCAAGGCAGGGAAAGTTTCAGATCTGCTGAAGCAAACTGTAACACAAAATACTTACACAGTCAAATCACGCATGTTGAAATCAAAACTGTTAATCCTTGCATTCATACTGTACATATCCATATCTTCAGAGGTGGTCAAAAGTATTAAAACAACATATATCAAGCAGTATTTTCCCCGTTTGCACAAAGCGGCTCATTTCACTAAATTGTTCGAGCCTAAATCTGTCTAAAGAGTTGTGCTAATTAATTGAAAAATTAGTGAAAAACTGGTTATGTGACAAGGGTTCAGCTTCTAGAGCCACGGCCTGGGTCATCTGCAAAGCTACAACAAATAGATAACTGTTGGACAAATAGTGAAGAAGGTAAGTAGCAGTTAAAAAAAACGTTTTCTGTACTTGATCTTTAGGAAGGCTTTGATTGAACGAGTGACACCAGAGTGACTCTGCAGAGGTCTTTATGAACTTACAAGAAGGTTTTGAAAGACAAAGGACTTCATACTAAATATTGATTATTGTACGGCAAAGCAAATATGATTCTTATTATATTGATTGTCAGTATTTTAAAAAAACATTGAGAATCTCATGAAAACATTGAATTCTGCTTTTGTCCCAATACTTTTTTTGTTGTCATATTGTAATGTTTATCCTCTGTCCTACACTTACACTCTGGCCAATCAGACTGAAGAACTTAACTTAACAATGAGCCACTTAACTGGTAATAATAATAATAATAATAATAATAATAATAAGAGATGGTACTCTGTGTTTTATATTTCACATTTTCTTCTGAGTATATCTAAGATTTATATTTCAAAAGTTATTAAAAAAATTAAATGGAGATCAAGAGCATTTGTGAGTCTGAGAAGCGAGCGATTCATAACAGCTCATCATTTTTACAGGAGTACATGTCTTTATGAATCTATGACAGGCCTGCCAGAACCAGTAAGTTCACTAACGACTGAAACACAGCCTAGTCATGAATACTGGATATGCCTTTTTTCGTTTCCTAGAAGTAATGAAGAAAGCCAGCAGGATCCACTAATGAACTCATAAAGCTCCTGATGGTCAGTTCTGATTTGACGTTCACAAGCAACCCTGGAGTCGTGTGAAGACGTGATCTGTGTGTAGACCCTTTTTTACAAAAAGTTAAGACTAACGATTAGCTCTATTATTATTACTTTTAATTCTTTGTGGTCTTGAATGTTGACAATGAACATTACAGTACGTCCTCTCTTCAGGTCAGGAACAGGAACATGCATTTTTAATTATTTATTTTTAGCGGTTGATGGAAAATGTTTTGGTAGTACCTAGTAAACCTTTTAATGCTGAAAAAAATTAAGTGAAGGGGAAAAAATCGATAATGATGAGTCAGAGGGTCATTAGTGGAATAAAGCCCAGTTTAAAGGAAACATTCAGCTAAAAAAAGAAATGCGCATAGGTTTGATCATACTTTGTACTGTATGTACTCTGCAAGTAGTTGATAGGTTAAGACATGCATTGTAGGTCAAGTTTGCTACTTCATGGTTGCTTGTACAGTACACTGCCTGGCGTTATTTCAGAAGGGTTGAAGAGCAAAAAAAAGCATTCCAATATTCAATGATTAAAACTTGAAAGAAATGAGGTCAGACAATATCAGGAATATGTGTGATTAGAGATCAATCACTTAAACACTTAGTGAAGTTGCATCGTAAGAATTTCAAGAGTAAGAACCTCAATTGTAAAAGTAAGACCACAATGCAAAGAGAACTCACAAGATTAGGACGAAACAGCTGTGTTTCCATGAGACAACCACTTGTTAGTGAGACTCATCAGTAAAAAAAAGGCTTCCATTTGCTAGAGAGCATAAAGACTGGACGTGGAAGCAATGGAAACCGTTATGTGCTCTGATAAGTCCAGATCGATCCCATTCCAGAGTGATGGACGCGTCAGGGTAAGAAGGAAAGAGTATGAAGTGATCATGCATAGTGGCCAAGCCTCTGAAGGCAGTGTTATGATCTGGGGTTGCTTCAGTTGCTCAGGTCTAGACTTAGGAACGTTATTCGGCAATAAAATCAAGTCAGCTGACGACCTGAATGTGCTGAATCACCAGGTTATCACATCTATGGAGTTTTTCTTCCCTGATGCCACGGGTATATCCTGTGGAAGAGTTGTTCTGAGAGCACGAGGAATAATTTTCACACACGCATCTTTTCTTTGTCCAGGAAGTGTAGGATTAAACACTTTCCTCAAAAGACGTAATTTGTTTGTGTATTTGCATTCGTACATAAACGGATCACGAAAACTGCAAAATGAGGCAAAAATTGCATTCATGATTTCCCCAAAGCTATGCAAAATACATTCACCATCAATCTCAAAAGTGTGAGCATTGTGTAATTGTTTTTTTTTTCCTGAGTTAACCATTTTAAGAGCAGTTTACAATGAACAGGATACTGATTCACCTACAAAAAAAGAAGAAATAACCATGAAAGGAGAACAAAAACCCACAGTATGTTGCGTAGCAAAAAGCGAAACCTCTTTCCCTCTCCTGTAAAAAAAAAAAAAAAATTGTTTTGTTTTCATAGTCTTTTAATCGGATTCTGTTTTGGATTTGTCGAAAGGGACCAATCTGAATATTGCGATGATTTCTAAACCCCCATCTGCTCAGTCTGAACCTCTGCATTAGATATGAGCCGGATAAGAGAGTCTGCCGGGCGCCTACAACCACCATCTGCCCACTGAATATACATAAGTCATGTAAAACAAACTTTCCATCTTCAAGTTGCTTCACTCAGGCTTTTTTATGAAAACTCTGGCCATGCAGCGCTACAAACCACTACTATATGTAGCCATTATTCCAGGCATGCTCCTGTAATGGTTGGATTAAGATAAATACCATTAAAGCTAGCCAGTTGGCTCTTTATACTGGCTTTGACAAAGCCATCATCAATCATTGTCTAATGAGAAACCTCTGGCTGAATTCCCAGGGTTCTGATAATAACCTATGGAAATATTTGTTTTTTCCATTTTGGTTGGAATTCTAGCTGCTGTGAAGATTTAGCAGGTTGGTCTGTTTAGATTGAAATTTATATAGACCTCATATAATATAAGCTTATAGAAATATTGGTGTAGTAAAACACAAACACTGCTTTTGATTCTGAGACTCTGAACGGTAAGAATAAGCTTTTAGGATAATCATCTCGCCATTATCACTGTTATTAAGAATAAAAAAACTAAAAACTAAAAAAATCTAGATACATAAAAAAATATTTCTAATAAAGAAAAATGACTAATAATCTGAGTCATGTTGGAATGGCTAAGATGTTAACTATAAGAAAAATGCTGTTGGCTCATTAAAAGATGACGTTTTAGGACTCTCGGATCATACATCATGACAAATACACCTTTCATCACTCCAGTGTCTTAAGCATTGGCTGAGTGGTTAGTTTTGCCTCCTTACAGCTCCGAGGTCTCTCGTTCAAACTCCCTGTGTCCTTGTGGTTTTTCTCTGGGTTCACTGGTTTCCTCCCATTTCCAAGCACAGTATTCAGTATGCAGTATGTGCTAGTCTGAAAGTGTGCCTGCATGGTGACATACTATTGAACAAAACTTAGTATTAATGATAAATTAATAAGAGAAAATATTAGTGGGGGGGAGGGGGGGGAACCGACCTAATCTAATTTTTGTGTTTCTATGCCTGAAGCTCCATATTCTTATTTTTGACTGACAGAGTGGAATCTGATGTGATTCTTCTTCTATTAAAGGTCCCATACAGTATTTTACAATTTCTTTAACTCCAGAGCCACGCCCAACCAGAAAACAGCAGAGCTGGACGAGGCTGTGCAACAAGCAGAGGGAATGGTATCTTCTTATATGAGGTCACAATAGGGGGACAATCTAATTGGCTTGTTTAAAATCCTTTTCAAAAATGAAAAGGAGATTTTTTTTCCCCAGTTTCATGTTTTGTTTTTTGTCTAAAATGGCTAAAATATGAAATTTTCATAATTTTTCCTAGTTTTTTTAAATAGGTTTGTCATGTGGTGCATTCTGAGATGCTTTTCTGCTCACTGCATTTGTAAAAAGTGGTTAATCAGGTTATTAAGACTTCCTGTCAGCTCAAATCACCCCGGCCATTTTAGATTCTCCTTTACAGTGTTGACATGATGTTCATTCATGAGGAACCTCGCGACGCTAAGTCTGTTAAACCTAGACATGGCTTACACCTGATACGTCTGACCATTGCCGTTCTGATCAAATGACAAATTAGATTTAAGGAGGTGACACTGAAGGATATAATTATATCCTTGGCGGTCTTCAACACCAGGTGTGTTAGGATATTACGTTCAGTTAAACAAGTAGAGGCTAAAGCAGAGGCTAAATACAGCTAGACACCTAGTCTTTGGAATGGTTGCGAAGCTACTAGTGACGATATTTTAAGGAATACTTGTCTATTTAGAATACTATTATGAAGAAAGTATTAGAATCATTACCACAGGTCCCACATTGGTTATAAAAATGGGAATTAATACAATGATCAATGCCGTCCTCCACAGTCCCTAGTTGGACTAAGTCCCTAGTTGATCAGAGGTTCCTAGATGGATGGATGGATTAGAATTGTTGAGGATTTGGGAGTTCAAAAGAGATGGAAAAGACAGATTTGTTCTGTCATCTCTCTGTCACTATTTGTGAGCTCATCTGTACAAAAAAGGGGCAGTTATTGTGTCCTCCACAGGATGCTATTTCTTATCTATATATAGAGTGTTAGAAAACAAGTTAGCATTTAATTTTAGCAATTCTATAAAGTCACACTCTGATCAGCGCCTCATATTTCTTAAGTGAACTTAAGCTTATGCTGTTACTATAGAAACTATTACACCAAGAACTTTAATATAAACCTGTTAACACAATCTGACCAATCAGAATCACGCGTTTTATAGCACAGTGTTATGAAAGTTATTAATAGCCCTAAAAAAATCAAGAGGGAAGTGTTACAGTGTAGTAGATCACATGCCACTCAGGATAGTTCAGAGCTCTGGTAAAAATGTCTTAATTAACTTAGAATTGTTTACAACTTGTACATTTAAAAGAGTGTGTGTGATAGCAAAACTCTGATTAGCATACCATAACCTGGTGCATTCCTTACTCAGACATTTGACTGTAGACAAAGCTTCATCATACCCAGAACGCGCCTACCGAGAACTGCTACCAGAGTGTGATAGGAAGTGTGACAGGAACTCGAGAGGTGTAACTTGTCATCTAACCACTTGTGATTCATATGCAGAGAAGACAATGGGCACGGGCTTTCATACAGGGGCTGTGGCAAAACTAAATCGAGACTCGTGGCTGGGTGTAAGGTTCGTGAGGCTGGGGGCTTCAAAGAAAGAAAATCTATGGGCAGATCGAGCCAAAGCAAAATTAGAAAAAGAAAAATTGAAAAAGTTCAAGCATTGCTGCTTTCCTTAGAGACTTATTATTATTCACGCGGCACATGGCACACTTGCTTGACAGCTCGTTGTTTTTAGGTCCAAGTGATTTTTTTTAACCTCTCACCCCTTCTCAATGTGTGTGTGTATTTTAAAAAAGGCAGACAGACATCCTCCACCTGTTTTTGTATTGTACCTAGTGCTCAGAAGACAGGAAGTTGGCCAGCCAAGTAGTCGTTTCTGCCCTCTTTTCTAAAAATATCGGCATGGAAAAAAGAAGCTGGTGTCACTAGAATGTGCAAAGGTTATGACTGCTTACAGGTACTGACTTGTGTCTCCATGCACAGTTTCGATTCAGGTTGAAATGTGGCGGCAGCCCTGGCTTCACAGGTAGCCAAGCTGCAACACAATGCTACTTATCTTCTAATTACTGTTTAGCGTACAGCAATTTAGCGAGAAAGCACACGGCTTGATTTTCACTGGATGAGAGCCAAAGGGATTATTTGAATGAACTGCAGAATCGGCTCGCCGCGCTGCTTGCCAGATGAATCAGATGTCTCGTTTCAGCAAGAGACTGAAGTGAAACCACTGCGTTCAGCATTCAGATCAACATGGTGCAACACAGTGGTGTTCGATTTTTTTTTTCTGCATGCTGAGCACTGCCAACCTGTAGTAACAGCTCACAACAGCCAGCACGCCCGCGCAGCAAACGAGCTGACAGGGCACTTGCTAAATGTGCTTATTGTTCCTGAGACCTGTTTATTATAAGATAAATAGAGGAAGGAAAAGTTGAAGATGCTTGAAAAGTTCCACAATTTCCAGTGATTTAAATGATGCATCTGTTATTATATCATATGAGCAACTTACACAGGCCTTCTTTTATTTGGAGTCAGCAATTAGGGCATGATCAAAAACAGACAAATTTAAGTTTAATTATGAAAGCTCTTTTGTGTCTTATTTCTTTTAGCCAATGCTAAGCGCACAAGAAAATTAAAGGAAATTAGAAATTAAAGTACTAACGTATATTAAAGGGATAAAAACATCAAGTGCCCTAGTAAGGCATCAGGTCACCATAAGCCATAAGAACAGCCTCAGCATCCAGAACGGTACTAAGATGAGGCACACAATTCTTGCAAAAGATATTCTTGATGATGATGATGATGATGATAATGACGATGATGAAGAACACTGTCTAACCACTATCTCACATCAGTGTAGAACAGAATATGATTTAAATAATGTTTATTTTCATCAAACCCTCATGCCCTGTAGATGGAGGCGGAGTCATCCTGGAAGAGGCCACGCCTCTGATCAGTTAGATGTACAGTACTGTGCAAAGGTCTTAACCCGCCTCATTTCTTCAAATGTTGTTCCCAAAGAGCCGGACCTTCTTGTATTTTTAATATAGTCCGGAGAAATAGTTCTCAAGGCTTTCCGAAGGACTTTTTTGGCTCCCTTTTTCAGTCCTTTTTTTTTTGTTTGTTTGTATATTTTTTGTCCTATGGATCTTGCAAGCATGAAAATGAATCTAACTTAAGGCATGACCAAGTGAGAAATAGGATGACAGATGATCAGGCTGGTGATTAGTATACTACTGATGCTGAATGCTGAGTGGTTGGAACAGACGAGAGGGGAAATGAGGCTGCTGCTAAGGTTGTTACATAAACAGACAGTTTTTAAAATGTCTTTAGGTACTAGGTGTCTTTAGCACACTGATGTACTTCTTTTGATTTGACAGCAAGAAATAAATTAACATCCTCAAAGCATAACACATTTTTTTCCTTTAATTTGTCTTTGTTAGATATGTCCAAATAAGATCATGTTCATTTTGTTCATAATATGAGGTTAGCATGACCTTATTTGGACATCTTAGAAACAAACAGGGGTTATTTGGCAATGCTATAAATTATACTACTAATTATAATTAAAGTGCAAGTTTAGTCAAATATTTGAGTACACATATTTACAAAGCATACTTTTTAAAGGCTGCATTTATAAAGTCTTGTAGGATTTAAGTATATATTTAAGTTTACATATTAATTACCTGTAAATTATCAAATACATTTACAGAAGAACTGGTTCAGTGGTTGAGTCATGCCATAAACGGCAATGCTTACAGAGAGCAACGTAAAACTGACTACTAAATGGTCAAACCCTAAAAAAAAGAGAGAGAGAGAGAGAGCAAATAGTTTGGTGCCTGGTTTGAGCTCTATTATGGTTTTCCAGTAATGCGGCTCAGCTACTACAGTGTGTCAGCTACCACAGACACACACTAAGCTCTAACTCCTTACATTTATAGGACCCTTAAAGCTAGTTGAAGGCTGGTTTTATTTGTTGGTTTTATTTGTTACAGATTACTTCTGGATTGCTTTCTTTCAAACTAAATTGTAGCTAATAAATAGGGAACTTAACAATTGTAATCTGTATATACTCTGTATTGTATTAAACTCATTCCTGATTACAACGTGGCATACAAATTTAATCCATTGCGAAGTGAGTTCTTCAGGTGAAATTTTGTATTGTGAAACGCGTTTTCCCATAGGCAATAATGTAAATGCAACTAATCCGTTCCAGTCACTCAAAAATGCTATTAATATTACCAATTTCCAACACTATAATCATATTTTTGCATATAAAAACAACAAAATCATTTAGAAACGACATGCAAATGAAGTAAAATATGAAATAAATAGACATTAAACCTCACTTAACCTTAATTTATGATCCTCTTGCCATTGGCTGCTTTTAAAACGTAATTGAAAGGGGCTTCCTTTTCTTCCTGCTACCATCCTTGCTAACATTCCTGGGACCCAGGTTTTGATTAGGCTACAGGAAATATTTGCAACAGGGAGTATGCGTGAGCGGCTCGGTCGCTCATATGACGAAAATGCTTTGCATGCCGAGGCAAATTCAAGTTCTTAAGGCAAACATTTGCAAGTCCATATACCGTGGTATGTACCACTGTATATGATTTGAAGCTGATCAGTAGAGATCCATACAAAATGTTAATTCATGCAACCTCATGTGATCATGTAGGATCATCTACAGACAAATACACAACTAGCTAAAATATTATACTCGGTTATCAACTAGCTTCCATGTTCTCCGTCCATATTTCCCAGTTGCCTAGCGACAACGTTCACACAACTCTTGAACATGTAGTATTCCCATGCACTGTACAATGGAATGAATCAACAGCATAAAAGCAAGTGATAAGGCACTATAAGGAATCGTATCATCGTCCATTTAGCTTTCCAGTCCATTCTGTAGTCCATTCAGAACCACAGAGGTCTATTTGTTTTAAAGAGGAATGTTTGTCCTCTCCACTTTGTGATTAGTAGACTTCTTTTCTCTGTGCTCATGTTGTCTCTGGAATGTTGCCCGGCCCACAAGGAGAGATTTGTGCAGCAGGACAGCATTACTTAGAATTTTTTTTTTTTTTTATCAGATGCAGCTTTTTATAGCAAAAATAAACATTTAGAAATTAGAGTGACTGTTCCTCCTACGCAGTTGTGATGTATATTCCAGATTGGGATTTTTGCGAGCCAGTATTTCAAATCCTTTTTGTTTTTCTCATCCATCAGGTCAAGCTTCAGTCTTTACCAGTCAGTGAATTGAAATAATAAGCCGTGTTCAATTCTGCACTCATTTCTCTCTCTCTCTCTCTCTTTTTCCTGATTGGTCTTTACAGTGGAGTTCATGATGCCAATTTTCAAGACATGTTGAAGTGTCACGCTGAGTATTTCCCGCAAAAGATCTCCTCATTCTTACCAAGTTTTTTACCCTCACATGTCTTGATCGCAGTTTGCCAGGCCTGGCGATACATCCTAAATGGAACAGTTTTATGAATGGCCTAGTGAAAGGACACTTCTCCATGGTGGCTGTTTGTTTTTCCTCTGCCTCAGTAAGCTTTTGAGCGTGAGGTTTCTGCAAGGTCGGAGGTCGGACACGAGTCAGGCCGCACACGTGGCTAAACGCTGCCTTACTTCACTGTAGACAGTCTCAGGCCTAAATATAAACCCGCTCTGGTCAATCGTCCTAAATAACGTAGAAGTCACCACATTCGGGTTATTCATTTCAAAAGGCAGAAAAGTCAGAGAAGAACTCGAAATGAGTCACATGAAATTTGTGGGTATTAGACACACATTTTTAGCTCACATATTCATAACATGCCGTGCATTTATTTTCAAATATGATCTTTCCCACAATATTATTTTATTTTAATTTTTATTGAACTTTTTACATACAATTCCTCACACACAATTCATTTATATGTATTATTGTATTGTGATTTTCTTCCACAGAATTAATTAAAGTATTTTATTTTATATTTCAATGATGCTTTTTCCACATGATTCAGATATTTTACTGTGATCTGTTTTTTTTCACCCAACATGATTTATTTGCTGCTGTAGGTGATTTTTCATTTCTATTCTTTTAGTTTCAGGTGATTGTTTTTCCACATAACCTTACTTATTTTTGTGATTTGCCCTCACATGATTCATCATTTTTTTAAAACGATTTTACACATGATGTATTATATGTATATAATATTTACATTTACATTTACATTTACATTTTGGTATTTGGCCTTTATCCAAAGCGACTTACATGTTTATCTCATTATACGTCTGAGCAGTTGAGGGTTAAGGGCCTTGCTCAAGGGCCCAACAACTTGGTGGTCATGGGATTTTCACAAGATACCTTTACATAATTTATTTATTTTACATTTGATTTCTAACACAATTAATTAATTTTTTAAAAATCTTTTATTCATCTTATTTTCAGATTTTACGTCTGATTTTTAACATTATTAATATGATTTTTAATAAAAAAAAATTTCACTTGATTCATTTATTTTATTGTCATTTTTTCCACACATAACTCATGATACATTTATTATTTTAACCCTTTTTACATGACTTTTCCCAGTTCCAGTTATTTTCATTTGATATGTTTCAAATGTTTAATTTATTTTTTGATTTTTGTACCTGATTTCTAACACGATTCATTTATAATTTAATTATGTTTTACATGGTTCATTTATTTTTACGTATTTCATTTATTTTCATATTTTTGAAACGACTAATTTATTTTATTGGGATTTTTTTCCCCTCCAAATGATTAATTTATTTATTTGGAATATTATTTATAATTTATTCATGTGATTGTTTTGAACAGAATTCCCTTATTCACTTTTTCATGATTTGTCTATTTCCAAGTGATCATTATCATATGATTCCCTTACTTTCACATAATTCTTTCACATGATTCAGTAATTTTCATATTTAAGTATGTACAGTACGGTATGAGTCACTTGATGTTACATGTTTTCCGAAGTTCACACAGTTTTGGTTTGCTGTTGTAGTTCCTGTGCTCGTTGGGGAAAATATGAAACATTTATGCTGCATAATCAGCACGGCCGAAAATAGCTTATCTTACTTTTAATCCCTCCGCCGGGCCCAGTGCAAAAAAATCCAAACAATGAATGCATAATTACCACATTGTTGTCTTCTGAGATCTTTTTGTATTAGGCGACGTTCCACTGGAATAAGGCCAGGTACTGTTTGGATAGGAGGACCGAAATGCAGACCGTCGGTTTGTACGGCTAAACAAATCCGACCATTACAGATTATCGTTACGACAGTTAAATATTATTAATCGAGCATGCATCATGCGTAATCTGCTTTGGTCATAACCTTTTATTGACTGTTTTTAGTGTCCATGCGATTTATAGAGCCATAAACATCCTCAGCACTCATTTGCCCACATGACTGCAAATTACTTCCCAGAACATAATCGGTGGTTTGTGTTCATATAGTACATTTCAACATCCATTAGACCTCTTTGCTCAGTGCAAAGCTCCAAAAGTACAGATGATTATCGATCATTTTCGATGATTCGAAAGTACAAAACATTTTCATCCAGTAATGCACATAGCTCTGCGCCAAATTATTCAGTATTTTCTGCTTCAACGCCACATAATTAACTCTAGTGTTATCGAAGTAACCAAACAGCAGAACTTAATAAAAGACTAAAATTACAACCGCATAAAAAGGTTAAGCAAACAGTTCCTCATCCGGAGCTGTCCAGACACGGGAGCACAGACTTCAGAGTCTCAGATACACACCCAAGGTTTACACTCTACACACCTTAATACCTAAATAAACCGACCCTGATAGCCATCAGTTCTACAGCAGCTCTCTATTGATAACAACAGGTGCTTTGCAAATTGCATAATTAAGTAAACAGGGCCAGATGCTCTAGCTCAACCATGGACCTGATGTTACTGTATACTTTTAGTTCGGCATTTTAGTTCTCAGATTTGCAGTCGTTAAAGGTGTCTCCAAGAAACTAAAACATGCAGAAGCACTTATTATAAACACATATGCTGCTCACGCCTGGTGCACTTTATTGTAGTAAAGAGAGAAGGGAGGAAAAAAAGTAAATGCAAGTTTTCTCTCTGAGCCTGTAGTAGATGGAAGGGTTAGAGTTTCAGAGCTGAGAATTGCAGAGAGTTTAATCTTCATCCTTTGGGTATTTCTAAAGAAGTGGAGTGTAGCAGAAGCTATGAGAAGTCAGGGATATGGTGCATGAGGGAATTTATCTGGCTTCTGCCAAGGAGATTTATCTGCCCCCTACTGAGGAGAGAAGGTCATCCGTGTCAGGTGGAATATAAAAAATTATCATAAATAATCATAAAGTGTGAAAGCAAAAAAACATTTTCATTATGCGACGTTCTGAAACACATGGCCTGGAGTTTCGGAGTTTCTAATGCAAGACACAAGACACCAAGCTTTACATCATGACAACTCTTCATCCCGATTGGTTGGAAGTAGGTGTCTTTTTTTCCTTTTATTTAAAGATGGGCCACCAAGGAGACCTGATATTCTCCTATAAGAAGCTGTTCTTTAGATAGTTAGATCGAGCTCTACTTGGAATACTCTAGGTCTAGGGTTTGACACTGAACTTTTCTCATGAGGTTTCCTCCTTCATTAAGACTCTTCTGAATGTAAAAGCTGTTGGAAGGTTCTGTGACCAACCAAAGAACCATTCTTTGCATGGTTGCTTGGTGGATGGTCTAGAAGAGGTTCCAGAAGAGGTTTCAGTTTTTCTGAATGTAGACATTTGATTGCCCTAAAAAAAAAACTCATAGGATCTACAGTACATTCAAATGTATACCTATCATCAACAGATATGATGTACCCCAAATTATCAAATGACTCAGATTAAGTGCTATTTTAGAAAGTTAAAACCAGCAAAATTACATCTTTCCCCCACTGGTACATTTAAAATGTAAAAAAAATTAATCAAGATTAATTTGGACATTTGTCTGCTCTATTTTTACAAAGTGGGTCAACATTGATAACTTAACTAAAAAAAAACAAGGGTTCCCGAATGGTTCTGAAAATGGCAAAACAGTTCCACCCTGAAATAGACTTAGGATTACTTATTTATTATAACAGCATGCTTTCCAACACAGAGTCAACATTAAGGTGCTAGATAGAACCCTTAATAGTCTCCCATCTTTCGCCTCGTAACGTTTTCAGAAACAAATTAAAGTCTGAGCCTCAACCATGTTCAGGCATGCCTTTATCCTTCATTCCTGAGAAAATGATAGGTCACTAGTAACATATGATATACATCTGCGTGAACAGGAAGCATTATTACCACTCCACTCCCCTTATTCCACACCAAACCCCCATCACTTCTTTAAAAAGTGTGTTTGGGGGGAGCAGCTTTGAGTAAGAGATTTATGAGCCCTTTCTGGAGCTGAGCGCTGATGACAGGGTGCCATCACTTCTGTCATTCATCAGGTAGAAAAATTGATCTGAGCATTGCGGCGTGAGCAATTCATCCTGCTGATAATTATGCACAGCATCACTGACCGGCCTGCTTTCAGCTGCCAAACCTGCTGAGATGAAACACAGAGGCCTGCAATCGCTGAGTTATGGCTATCTAACACACCTCCTCCTTTGCCAGAACTGGTGTACAATGTTATGATTTACTGCAGTGGGCGTTAAACAGATGCGGTTTCCTCTGCTCAGCGAAAACAGAGCTCACCTTATTATTGTTTTCCGTGCATTGATATTGATGGAGGAAAGCTTATGTTGAATCATCACTTTATTTACAATAAAGCTAATATGATTCACCAGAAGTAATGTTTTACTACTTACTGTGACTCTGGTGTCATTAAGTGTTTTGGATAGTAAGGACCTCTTATTACTTATGTTATAGGAGCTATAAATACACTGATCGTTTTTATTTATATTGTATTTATTGTGTAGGTTCCACTTGTGATGCCAGGGAAGCTCTGGTCCTTTGGGTCATGACTCCATAAGACCTCTGGGGATGTGCTGTAGTGTCTGGCACCGGGATGTTAGCAGCAGATCCTTTAAATGCTTGGGTTGCGGGGTAGGGTCTCCGTGGATTGAATTTGTTTGTCCGGCAGATCCCATGGGTGCTTGATCGGATTGGGATCTGGAATGTTTGGAGGCCAGATCAATGACCTTGAACTCTTTTCCATTTAAGTCCCACATACGGCAGGCTATGATGCAATGAGTGTTCTGATACATTTCTCTTATGGCCAGCATTCACTTTTTCAGCAATTTGTGGTGTATTGGCTTTTCTGTGGGATTGAACCAGACAGGCTAGGCTTTGGTCCTTATGGCCATGGGTGAGCCTTGGGTGCCAGTTTAACAGTCTATATATATATATATATATATATATATATATATACTGTATACAGTGTCTCATGGACAAGCCCTAATAAACACACTCATTACTAGTTTAAGACACTAAGTGTGAATGTTACTGGAGCGATAATGTATGATTTGCCCTTCAAAATGCACAGTGTGAATAGTGTGCTGAAAGAAACAGGGTGGGGAAACTGGGCAGAATTTTTTTGTTATGCTTTTATTCCAGCCATGGAAAATGTGATTAGGTTTTGTACTGAAATACCAATGCATGTTGTACTGTTCCTCTGTGTTAAGCCTTTCCTTCCATGAGGGAGCTTTTTTTTAGGAAACTGGAACAAACAAGCTCATGTATAAAAAAAAAATGGAGAGCTTAATATCATAACACCAGGCTTTAATCCTAAGTAAGGATACTGTGTTTTTAATCTCCATATCTATAAGGTGGAGAAAATGTTGATTATTGATTAATACTGCTTAACATTTTTGAGAAAATATAAGTTTAATTAAAGAAACGAAATGGAAAGTCTTTTTCTTGAGGTTCTGCCACCTTCACCACAAAACCCCATATCAGAAATGAAACTATCACTTCTGCTTGAGTGTACATATGGGTGTGATTTTCAGAAATGTATGAAATCTAAAAACACTTATAGAAAACAGGTGGGTGTTTGTTTGTTTGTTTGTTTGTTTTTTAGAGCTACAGTTGCTTAGATTGGTTCTTGGGTTTATTCTTATTTGGAGCTGCTTTCTCATAGGAAAAACGCTATTTTGTGATTCTACGATTTCTTCTTTTTTTTCAAGTGCACTTTAAATTCCCTAGGCTGCAAAAGCAAGGGAAAAGCAGGGCTGGGAACTGTGCGATACGGACATCCCTTTCAGAAGGGGACTTTCAGGAAGGACACACTTTGCTTCATTATCTGGGAATTAAATACTCCTTACTCCTCTCCCAAAGCTCATGTGGGATAGCAAGGTTATTTTTGGTCATCAAGCAAATAAATATAGGAAAGTACAAAATGGAGCAAAGCCTTAATATTTCTGTTACATGTTCAGACACGAAATGTAAGATGTGGATAAAAATCTCTATATATTCCACATAAAGTGTGGGTGACTTTTTAAAGGGTCCAGGGATAGGAGAAATTGACGTGATTTCCTATTAGAGAAGGTTCCAAGTTGAACCCCTTTAAGATGCCAAGAACCTGTAATAATCCAAGGAGCCCTTGAGGAGCCCAGTGACTTATGAGAGTTGAAATGCCAGATGCAAAAATGCAGTGCAAGGCTGAGATAGTGAAAGGAAAATGAATG
>JAQMYJ010000011.1:23500611-23528601 GCA_030014305.1 Clarias laeviceps | reverse complement strand
CCCAGTGACTTATGAGAGTTGAAATGCCAGATGCAAAAATGCAGTGCAAGGCTGAGATAGTGAAAGGAAAATGAATGTGTTCGCCAGTTTAAACTAGCAAGTCTCCAACAAGTTAGCTATCATGGTATCTATTAACCCTTTTGTTTCATTTTTCTCTTCTCTATAGTATCTGATTTAAAAATGAAAGAGCAAGCAACTAATGTACATCGAATTTCAAAATGAACTCCTGGGATCTCTAGTTGCTCCCTTTAGAGCTGATGCTTGATGATTCTATGTACAAGGCGTGTTTAATTTATACTGGGACTTATTTTTGGTGAATAAACGCATCAAAAATGTTGAACTTTCCAAAGATCTCAAAAATAATGTAAGTTTTTTGTGCAATGTCAGTGTGTTGCTTCTGCTGCATCAGATCATATTACATAATCTTGGTGAAAAGTGAATAATTAACACTTCTGCCCTATTTGACATGATGCCAAAGATGCAACTGCTTGCACTAGTTCAACTTCTGAACCAACTCATGTGTCTATAGGTTTTGCACTGTCTTGCTGTGTATCATTCTCTTTGTCTGAGGTACAACAGAGAAATTCAGTGTCTTGCATCATGAGCCGGGTGTGGGAATTTCTCCGGTGTCACTGCAGAGAGGTTATAGAAATCCCAGTAAGCCTGTCCTGAAGATTAATTGTGAAGTAGATCGATCGTGATCACGGTGTCTTTTGAGGGGAACAAAAATCCCCCTCCGAGCGACAGGCAGCCTTGTTAATGTTTTATCCTGAGAGTGTTTAGCTATTCAACACTTCCCTTTGTGTCTATGCAGCTGGAGCACTGAGTGATGAGAATCTTCACTGGCCGCTCAAGGAGCTGAGATATCTCAAAGGGCGAGAGTGAAAGAAGGAGTGAAAGAAAAATTGAAAGAGAGGGAAAGAGAACGAGAGCACTGGCAACCTGCTCCTTTCCGTCAACGTTACCATGTGTTTATGTTAATGAGCGATTTTTCTCCCGCCGCAGGAAGGAGAAAGAAGACTGATGGCATCACCTGCACCTTTAGCGCTCACACAACTCCTGAAATTACATTACAGAGAGGGAGCTGTAGCTCAGCTAGCTCCGAAGCTGTTATTATCAGCTCGGCTGGTTGAGTTGGCTTTATTAAAGTGGCTGCTTGGCTTCGAGGACTCGTGCCTCAGGGGTGCTCATCAGTACTTGTCACTGGAGTCGACCTATTAGTCACCAGGCAGATGTCAGGGCTCCTTGTAAAGGATAGCTGACCCCCCCCTGAGAGCCAAGTGTCTCTTCCAATGGAGAGGGTGACCTCAAAGCATCCCTCCCGGTGTGGAGAGGCCAAAGAGGGCATGCCTGGAGGTAGTGAGGTCGAGGGGCAGAGTGGATTCTAGGAGTTAGGGGCAAACTTGTGGATTTCCTTCCACTGATGGTGGTGATCTGGGAGTGGGGGTACTCTTTGCTGTGTTTTTTACTGACCTGCCCCTGACCTTTGGACCGAGTTAACTGGCCACAATCTGACAAAATGGAGAGAATAAGGAAAAGGTTAACCAACATTATTGCTGATGCTCATCATGTTCAAGAGGGGGCTGGGATATGGAGCTGGAGAGCCTGAGGCTGAAAAAAAAAAAGTTTTAAAAGCTTCTTGAAGTCTGTCTGTTTTCTTTTTTTTTGCCTTTATATACAGTAGGTGTGAGTTGATGTTCAAACTGCTAATGGATTTAGAGACAGACTGAAATTTTTATTCCAGTAGTAGCTTATTTAACATATTACAGTTACACCGGTACAATGAGACCATTTGTCCAAAAAGTGGGTGTGTTGATGTTAATACACAAAGAAAAATTGCACAGATTACGTAAAAGTAGTAGGAGGAAACATTATGTAAATGAGGTTTTGTAGATGTTCAGACATCAAAGAAACTGCTGCAATATTACCTGAGTTTGAACCTTAAGTATAATGCTGAATGAAAGAAAAAAAAACAAGTGCTCTGTCAAGGAAATTGAGTTAAACGATGGGTATGATAATTTTTAACAAATCATTATTTTCCTAATTTTATTTAAAATTTTCCTTTTTATCAAGACGCCATAATTTTTGGAAACTTTGATTGTTTCGCTAATAATTTAGTCCAAAATATTCATTATTAAGAACTTAATGGCTTAATTTCGCCTTTACCTGGGAAAAACAGACTTCTGCAAATTTACCACTGGAGGTGGGCTTTAGTTAATGAAGGCCTAAACTTAGTTTAATAGGTTAAACTTTTAATTACCAAGGTTGCTAAGGTGACAACATCAAACCAGCAGCACCTTATAATAATACCTCATAATAAATACCATTGAATTCATTTATAGAATAAAAACACCTACTATATGAAAATTCTAATATTGTAACTATTTTACATTGAGTAAGACTATATTGCTTTTGGATTCTTGTGATAAAGCTGTTGAAAATCTTCATGTGTGTGTATGTGTGTGTGTGTGTGTGTGTGTTCTAATATGTTGAGATCCTGCAGTCCCAGTGTATAGGAGCTCAGGGAGATGCTAATGTAGAACAGATGTAGCCCAATGAGGCAGCTGCTGGACTCTGCTCTGTGTGTTTGCATGTGTGTGACTCATGAGCATGACTTTTCGCTGCTACACTATCAATCAAATTGAGTGTAAATATTCTGCATTGAGATTCATGTGACAGGCCTTCGTCTTTACCAAGGGGAGGGACATCAGACTGGCATGGCAGGTTGAGTCGAACCCTCCATCTACATGAGAAGAAACCACACTGAGTCAGTCTATTTATTAGAATGGGAATAAACATTTACTTAAGGATTGGTCATTGATATCTTCCCATCACTCATACCTTAGTCTCAGAGTCACTGTATTTACACTACACTACAAAGCTGCTCTGAGATAAGTCAGGTCTTTGTACTTCGGTGGTACCTTGTATCTTTTCCTAGTCATAATTTTCTTTTATAATTTCTAAATAAATCTGCAGCTTTATTGCAAATTCTGAAGTTGCACTACTGTTCACTACTAATGATAACATTAGCCGACTAGCTAATCTGATTAACCTGAAAGGATTTCAAGTAGTTTTATGCTTGTAAAATAGCCATTGGTGGAACGGTGACTTAGTGGTTAGGGTTGTCGCCTTACATCTCTAGGGTGCAGGTTCGATTCCCACCTTGTGTCTGTGTGCATGGAGTTTGCATGTTTTCCCTCTTGCTCCGGTCTCCTCCCACCAATTAATTAAAATAATTGGCATTTCAAAATTGCCCGTAGTTTGTTGATACGTAGTTGAATGTTGACCAGAGGTCCTGCCACTGTTACAAAAGTGGGAATAAATACAATTGTCACCATTGGCCTTCACAGTCCCTAAGTGGACTACTGAGGTTCCTAGATGGATGGATGGAAAATAGCCATTACAATTGCAATGTTCACTGCTAACATAACTGAATTAGCTAACATAATAAACCTGCCAGAATTCATAAAAAACATTTCAAGTTATAAGCTTAAAGTTATAAATGATCTCCTGTCAATAGGATGAGTATAACTTCTGAGAGGATTCATAAATGTCAAAACTTTACTTCTAATAACGAGCTAAATAAGCTAAAGCTAACTAAAATGAGCTAGCATCTCAAAAATTCTTGACAGAGAAAATTCTTTGACAACATCAAAAACCTTTCAGTTATAGTCACATATGTTTACAACATGCACTACAGAGATTAGCCAGCTAGCTAACGTGAGTTAATCTAACAGAATTTCTGAGGTGATTTTGTGATCAAATTCATAAATATTTATATTTAAAACTACTTACATTTGCCAGCCTACTGAGAAACTTGCTAAAACTAGCTAATATTATTTAACTTGAAGCATTCTAAAAGGATTTCTGATATTTGTTAATACTAACACATGTTCAAAGATTTAATTATTAACATTAGCCAACTAGCTACCATGAGTGAACCTTTTATTTACAGTATATACTTGTGATGTTCTGTCAATAGGATGGGTAAATTTCCCTATCAATTAATTATCTTAAGGCTTCTCAGAGGATTCATCAATGTTAAATTTTTACCTCCAATAAAGAGATGACATTATTTAATCACTTAATGGCTGCTAATCTGACTAGACCTTTAAAATATAGCCACAGATGTTTATAATTTGTGTTACAGACATTACCTGGCCAGATTACATGAGGACTCTGCAAGGAATTTGTGTGATATTTACTGGTGGTATAACTCCCACCATTAGCAGACTAGCTAAGATAAGTTTACCTGACAGAATCCCTGACAGAATTTTTAAGTTATAGTTATATACAGTGCTGTATGTTAATAGCATTCCATGCTAATAAGTTAATTAGCCAACTAGCTAACTAGTCAACTAACTTGACAACATTCTGTATTCTCATTATTCTCAACTTGACAACATTCTAATTCTTTATTCTTATTAATACTGACTGGAAGTTTTTATTTGTAAAAAAAAAAAAAAAAAAAAAAAGCTAACTAGCTAACATGAGTGAACCTAACAGAATTTTGAAGAGGGTTTTAAATTGCAGGATTCTACTGATAAGATTACTTTACGACCTACATACATTCTGAGAGGAAATTCTGAAATAAATTATAAGTTTACATTAATATTAATATAAATTAACATTAATAACTATAATTATACTTCTAGATTGTCGCAAACCTCTAACATGCTAGCTAATGTGACTAACCAGACAGAAATTCTGACTAGGAATGAGTAATGTGCATTAATGCTTATTAATTTCACTGCTAATGCTAGTTATCATTTGCTAACCTGACAGGATATTTCTGAAAAGCCTTTTTTGAAGACATTTGCTTTTAAAGAGTAACATTTCCAGAGTGTGTCTCTGAGTCAACATACAGTACATACAACCAGTCTGCAGACGCTTGTCAGTTTCCAGGATGTTTTCCCACGGCAGGATTTCCTCTCACTGTTTACTTATATGACATAATGAGCACAGACACTTCTGAATGTTCAGGGACGTGAGGAACAGATTTGTTAAGGTGTATGTGTGAGTGTGTGCTGTAGGTGTTGGCATGTAGAGGCCTATTTTAATGACATGCCTCCTGGAAATGTTAAAAAGTGTATGACATCATTGTCTTGAGCGAAGTGAAGGCGACAGAGAGGGGCTGCTGGCTATGCCCAAATGTCTGCCCAGCAACTTAGTGGTCCAAGACATGAGCAAATTTCAACATATTCACATAAAACAGTTTAGGTCTCAGGACACGTACAGGGCTTTTATTGCTGTACTTGCTTTTGGGAATAGTCCAAAGCTTAAAACTGCTTTCACTAAAGTATTGAAGCTAATTCTCCTGATGTGTATGCACTCCTAGCCATCCTGGCTGTATTGCCTTTAATCTGATGTATGTGTCGAATTTAATAGAAGGTACTTATCTCCCAATCAGAATCAGTTCAGGAATGTAAAATGTAGAAAACCTTTTAATATGTCACTTTAACAGCGTACTCCGAACTGTAAATTCAGATCTTTTATTCCGCTCCTCCAAGATATCAATTCCTTTTACAAAGCCTTATTGACTTGCTGTGCTGATAGAACTTTTAAAATTACCTCAGACAACCTAACTCTTGCTTTATAACCAAATCAAGAACATCTGCAAACGCAGGAGAGAAAACGAATTAAAGACAATGAAGCAAGAAAAGCCAACATCGTGGCGCAGTGCAGGTCGGAGAAAAGGCGAGGTTTCTTTGTAGCTCCGCACTGGAGTTCATGGCAGGACTGCGGTTTGACTGGCAGCCGTGTGTTTCTTTGATCCCAGATTTCACAGATGCATTTATGCATTTCAATGACAACACATCTTTATTCCCAGTGTCTCAGACAGCCACCCCTCCTTTCCCGTCGCCAAAAATTTGCTCCTCGCTCTGCAATTGGCATTCTGGAATGGTTGTTTTTACACTTGTCTTGGAGGACTCTTCTGTGACATGGAAAGCCTTTGAAAACTTTTCCTTCTGACACAGAAGAGGAAAGTAGTGTCATTTGAAATGAAATATCTACTTTCACAACTAAGCTCTGTGGAGGTTTTCTGTAATGTTACCCTTTGTGATTTAAAAAAAAAAAAACAGTTTCTTGTGTTAAAGAATGAAAGCTCACGTTCGTTAGATTTTTCTCAGCTCATTTTTGGAAATGAAAAAAATTCAAGGAAAACATGACAAAATTTGGAAACATCACATAAGTACTTTGGTTAAATCTAATCTGCGAATTTGCATCGTTGACCAATAGCAAAGCTGATGTGCCTGAATTCCAGAGAAGATTTTAAATAAAATTAACCTTAACACACATACTGTTGTTGTTTTTCTTTTAATGCTTATGATCAATGAATGATCTAGTTTGCTATGAAAAGCACTGCAAGGTTAGAAAGCAAGGCAGATTGTCAACCATCTACAGTGCTTATGTACGAGGAAATACATTTATTTTATTAAAACTAAATTTATTCTGACAAACATTTTTTGTCACCAGTGTCTTTGCTTTTTTTCTCATGAAAGTCTTGTTTTATTTATCTATATTTTATTTTGAATGTGTTTTTTAATGTGTTAATGTGTTTAGCTAATAAAAATGTAAATTGGGATCTAATTTGATATAGGAATAATTTCTTAACTTCATACTCTGTGAGGCGAAATTCTACACAAGAACTCAGGACATGAACATTCTGGTTCCTTCTTGATCACAGCCAGGAGTGTAACATGGATGCTCAGGGAAAGGATCCTGTGGAATAAAAATGTTTTGAAAAAAGGATTCCAATGCATTAATATGTCAATATGTACTCCTGCCCCTGGTCATAGATTTCTCAAGAACTAATGTCAGATTTGTAGGATTTACACTTGTGGTGACATCCCCTAGACATCCACAGAAAGCATTTTCTATGCCAAAATTTCAGGTGTTCAACATTACGTCCTTTGATCTCAATCACTCCTTGTCTTCACACTTACTGTAATTTGCGTCGGGAATTCCTGGAGATCGCCATATTTGGGAAACAAAAAGCTTGAAACCGGATCTGGCGTGTCCTGAAGCTGTCTCTCTCGCTCTCTCATCTTCTCATCCTCCTCCTTATCATTTGCGCCAGTGCTGCTGTGTGTTGTGGGGGCGGGTGATGGGCCGAGGGCGAGAGGGCTGTGGGGCGAGAGGGCTGAAGCTGTTTGTAACAGTTCCTCCTTGAAGTCGGAGACAGCTGAAGGAAGTGTCCAGATTTATGATGGCAGCCCTTGCTTCCTCCGTCATGGTGTCTGACCAGGAAAAGTAGAAAGGGAAAGCAGAAGTGTTGTAAATCACAATATTTCACTGTTGTCCCATTTAATAAACAAACACACATGTTCAGTTAATCATACATCTCTGCACACACAAATTAGAGTAGATTCTGACAGTTGAACAGTGCAGTTGCACTTATTTACCACAAAATTGATAACCATCTCGGTAGTTTGAATTGGCCTGAAATGTGAGTTCGCTTTCTCGCAATTATTATGTTCTCTTAGATGAAAACTGTTTTTAAGTCAGTAAGTAAAAATATTTCTCTTCCATCAACCGCATTGCATCTAGTGTTTCGCAGTAACTTGCGTCATTTCCCCCACAGACAACAGCAATATTCCATGGCTTTCTCAAAATACTATAATTAAGTCATCATGCTATTTTACCATTGCCCAGGGAGTCCATTTGTATTTGGCTCTTTCATGAAAAAAAATAAAATAAAATGGTGTGACTAGCGTGTACCTAAAGAGAACCTCTCTCCACAGGATCTGTTTATCCAGCTGAAGTCCGGCGGAGTCCTGCTGTTAAGCAGCAGAGAGCAAAATAAGCCTGTCAGAGCAAAGGAATACATTATGTCTCTTGTCTTCGTTTATATTTTACTAACTACAGACACAGGTCCATTGTAAAAAAACTCTTTCACTGTTTGCGTGTGTGTGTGTGTGTGTGTGTGTGGTTGTAGCAATATTTTTCTCATGTGCCACTTTGTTCTGTTCCAGTCCTGATGTCTGAAAACATTTTATATGTAGCAGTTACACATTAGCCGGTCTCTAATGACTCGGTTTCGTCCTCGGCAATAACGCGGGACGTGCAGCATTTATCACGGCGCCCATTGAAGCACAGCCAATATGGCTTTAATATGATTTTAAAGAGTGATGTATGTTGAGTTTCACACTCCCCTGCGGTGCACCACTCCACACTCCACTTGTCACGTGGCTGTCACACAGGCAGAGATGGTGATATAAGCTTTAATATTGATAAAGGGGTCCTAATTAGCCATGATAAATAATGAGGCAGCAGTCTGTGGTCCACTCACTTTACTACTGTGTTACTGTGCTTATTCCCACTCAAACGCTGATTGCCATGACAGACAGAAAAACAGGCAGACAGCCAGACAGAGACACAGACTGATGTCTGCCATAATTTTGCCTACATTATTAGTAATACAGAAGGATAGATAGATAGATAGATAGATAGATAGATAGATAGATAGATAGATAGATAGAAAGACATGGATGGATGGATGAAACAGACAGACGTACAGATAGATAGCTAGAAAGACAGACAGCTGGACAGTCCGACAGTCTTTGAACGAGACAGACAGACAGACAGACAGACAGACAGACAGAGACAGACTGATGTCTGCCATCATTTTGCTTACATTATTAGTAAGATAGATAGATAGATAGATAGATAGATAGATAGATAGATAGATAGATAGATTATGGATGCAAATACACATATAGTCAGAAAGACAGACAGACAGATATATAGTAACAAGATACTGTAGATGAACAGACAGATGGATGGATGGACAAACAGACAACAAACAGACAAGCAAGCTGATAGATAGATAGATAGATAGATAGATAGATAGATAGATAGATAGATAGATAGATAGATTACACATAGAGATATAAGGCTCATGTAAATTTATGACCAGAATTACATTAAGGAGTAACAGTTACTAATAGTTACGGCATTATTAACAGTAAACTGCCAGGGCACTAATGCATCTCGACAAGGGCTTCTCGGTTATTAGATTTTCTTTTTTTAAAACCTGTGGGCTGAATATTTGCTGATTGTCAGAGAGCCCTTTTGAAGTCCCATAACTTAGACAATGATTTTAACATGCCTTAGCTTCGCTTTGCAAGATTAATATCTGGAGCTGTATCTGTCTATACTGCTAATCAATATGATTTAATTTCATACCTGGACAAGCGATTTTGTTCTCCTGGCTACAGTAACACTGACTGCAACTGAATTAGTTTCCCTACAGCAAAATGTTAAAGCTTTATTTTCCCTGGTAGTCCTTCTGAAGCACTTATGAAACTTTTTAAACGTCACCTTCTTGCTCATACCTTGTACTTTCTGTCAAGAATAAGCACGAAACTCATTCAATGAGGCGCCAACTTAGACATGGCAGACCTCAAATCCAGGCGATCTGATGAACGTGGACTGTATGTAAAGTGCATTCCAGTGCATAAAATGTCCTGTTTTTCGCTTCTGTTCCCATCACTGTCACTTGGATCTAGTAACCTCTGTAAATAGGGAAGTGAGCCCTCGGCACAATGTCTGACCCCTTCGGGTTAAGAATGTGAACCACAGATTTCTGCTGATGACCACGGGTTAGCCCTCAGGCTAGTTAGCAAAAAGAATTATGTCATTACCCAAGCACTTATTGTCTCTGCTTCTCTTTTTTAATCATTTTTTTTATTATGTAGTATTAGGGATGCAGCCCAATTCAATGACATTATTCGGAATGAACAGTTTGTGTCCTGAACAGATGCAAAGACAGATATACTATATATATGATATACTGTACACAAATATGATAATACACCTATAAACTTATTTATAGCAGAGATTTACTTAAAAAAGGAACCGATTCTTGGAAATATCAAGTTTCATTTTTAAGTCAGGAGAAAAAAAATGATCTGTTATACTTTGGAAAATTGATTAATTCGCTCTTTAATGAATTTAACATTATAGGTTTGAATGTCCTAAATGTTTTAACTGCAGAAGGAACCCAACAGTCTGTGGTCCATTTATCACGTCCTCAAGAGGTAAAAGGACACATGTGGCTGTTACCTCAACAGAGGCCGTGGTAGAGGTGACTCCCCGAGGCATGAGAGCGTTATTTAAAAATGACTCCGGTATAGAGCTTGAAATGCGCGTGTGTGTGTCTTGAGACCTTAATAGAAGAGTGGTCTGAAGCATGAAGAGCCTAGGAGACCCACAACACCCTCCAAAGATTTATATGAGGGAAGGTCGAAGGTCAGGGAGCTATTAATCACGACAAAGAAAGGGATTAAATAGCTGGGTCTCACAAGCAGATGAGAGAGCGGCCAATTGAAGCGTTTAAACGAGTGTGTTGTGTCTGTCTTAGGTTACAGAGCGTGGGCCGTGGGCTAAACATCCATCTGAGCCCGAGCGCTGTTGCACTCTGTAATCATAAGGCCAGATCGGCTCTACAGTGGCCGCTCATACAACTCAACCAGTCTACGGCATTTTTAAAACTCACTGATGCTGTAGGTTTTAACATTTACAGAGACAAATACAAAGAGCAAAACATCACCATTAATTAATAGTTAATTCATTCATTTTTAGGAATGAATCTCAGTTTGAATCAGGTCTCATGCCTCTGTTATGTAAATCTGAGTCAGGACTTAAGTCTGAAGAATTTCCAACCTATGACTTTTGAATCTCTGCTCTTACTTCATGCCAAGTCTCAAGTCTCTGCCCAGTAAGTTTTGTCCTACATGGATACATGATCGAGTCTCAGAGCTATAAGTTCAAATCTTTGATATTTGAGTCCAAGTCAAGTTTTTGAAATACTTCTGGTTGTTGCATACAGGTACGGATATTTCTTGAGAAAGATAAGACTTAGGCGGCACGGTGGTGTAGTGGTTAGCACTGTCGCCTTGCACATCCAGAGTCCAGGCTCGATTCCCGTCTCTGTGTGCATGGGGTTTGCATGTTCTCCCCGTGCTTGGTGGGTTTCCTCCGTGTACTCCGGTTTTCTCCCACAGTCCAAAAATATGCAAGCTAAGCTAATTGGCGTTCCCAAATTGTCCGTGTATGTGTGTGTGCCCTGCGATAGATTGGCACCCTGCCTCATGCCCTAAGTCTCTTGGGATAGGCGCCAGGTCCTCGCGACCCTGAATACAGGATGAAGCAGTATAGAAGGTGAGTGAGATAAAACTGAAATTTGTACTAAATATTTCATCATTTTGAAAGATTCTAACTGGATTCAGCACAAGCTTCATATGAGTCTCAGCTGAACTTTGGAATGCATTTTTGCCCGTATGGAGGGTTGTGGAATTTCGCCCTGATTACTTACATTGTACTCGCATTCCGGGTGGCAAATTTCACAGTTGGTGCACGAGCAGGAAAATGTATAACAACCATGACTTATGGTAATGTATTTACATTCACTTTTTATTTTAGACAGATTTGAAAAAATCTGATCTATGCTGTTACAGTAAGTCTCCGAGCTATGAGTCAAATTATATTTTAGCATTTTTGAACTATGCTTCCAGGTCAAGTCTCAAGTCTCTGAACTACGGTATAAGTCTGGGACGAAAGCACAAGTCATGTTTTCAAGCTATACGTCAAAGTTAATCTCAAGTCTGTCAAGTTGTAATTTTCCAAGTAAAGGCTTTAATGCCGGAGATGAGAATTAAAGTCAAGTTTTTGGGCTTTAAGTCCAGGCTAATAGTCCTCATGTATTCTTAAGGTTTGAGTCTGAGTGACAGTTTTGAACTCCTTAATCAAATCCCCCTGGTACACTGACCATGATTTGACTCGCACCTGGGGCTGGAGTACAACAAGTCAATTAACTGAACTCTCTGAGCAAGTTGAAGCTGTTTATTTCCTCCACTTTTCCCACATCTTATGGAATTAGGTGCTGAGTCAGAGTCTGTCTTTCATCACAACTGGATCCAGCATTTGTTTTGGAGAACACAGACTGTTCTGAGTGTTTCTTTCAACCATTGACTACCTTCACCATGCGGTTTGGTGTAGTGTGCTGGTCATGCAAAAATTACACTCTGTACTTTCACTCGATTCCTAAGAAACCACAAAATTAATCAAGTGTGGAAAATGGCTTTACCACATGCAGCTATAAACACCGTTTATGTCTGTTTCACAACACCGATGCTTGGCTTTAGTAGAAATGTTGGCCGTGTACAGTACACAGGCATGTACTAAACTGCCAAATGTGCCACTCTAGTTTTATTGATTATTACGCACTGCCTTGGGGAGGGTTTAAATGTTGGGGAAAAAAGTAAAACGCCTCGATTGATTTAAAGCGTCGCAAGTTGCACTAAATGCGTTGATTATTTCTTGGACTGGTGTATATATGGAAAAGAAACTGCACCCTTCTCACCATAGATGATTTAAGGAAAAGACGTAGTAATGCAGGAGATTTTTTTGCTCATTAAAAAAAAAAGTTTTTTTTGTTTTTTTTTAACCTTCTATGTTCAGGAGCTACATGAATGACTTTAAAGATTCCTCCACACACTTCTTGAAAAGATGTTAATTAAGATCACGATTTAACTGATTAATCAATGTCTCATGCCATAATGATTAATTAGAGTAGTTTATAATATTAATTATCTCCAAATGCAATTAAATTTTCTGATCTGATTGGTGATTCATTTTTTCTACCAGCAGTTGGAGGAAAAGTTCAGTAACTGTTACAAAAAGTGCAGACTGTTTTTCTTGCTGTTCCAGAATGTTAAACGAAACTACAGTATACGGTCCATGCATGAGTATTAAAAATATAGCATGAAAAAAATGCATGAAAAAATATGTTATAACATAAGAGATCATTTTTAATAAGGAAAAAAAGTGGTTGTAGGGGGGAAATAAAACACATGGACATGCAGTGATGTGCTGTTTAAAAAAATAGACAACATTAACGATCAATTTCTAGTACTAAGTTGATTGTTTTCCTGTTACAGCATGCTCACGACAATAGCAATCCTGAAACTTATGATAAAACTGATGGACATACGCAATTTTATTATTTACCATGGGAGGAACCGCTGGACTTTGGACTACAGTATACCAGGGTAGGTACTATAGCGTATCCCATGGTAGTACTACGGTGTGTACCATAATACTTTGGGGAATACCATGGTACCTACTGGATACTACAGTGGCTACCAAACATATGCTAGGCAAAGGGTACTGGAATGGGTTGCTATTTCTCTCTCTAGAAGAATGAATTTTGGTATCCATTGCGTTACCCAATAAGTACTAAGTAGTATGTATTAACCAACCTTAGTAACCACAATACTAAGTATTGTGTATTAACCTTCGGAGGGAACCATAACTTCGGAGGCTACTATATGAATATTGCCATTATGGTACATAAACATGTATAGCATATTTCTGACAGTATCATGGTGTGTGTTCCATAGTACCATGCTACTGTACTGTATAGGGTAGAACCATGTGTACCATACTATAGTACATGTACCGTTGTACCAAAGTATGTACCATAGTGTGGTATACGTACTGTACTACTGTATATAAGCGAATAAGTACCATGGTAAAGGTACAATCAGACTACTTTATATATTTATCTCATAGTAAAATTTCTCATGGATAGGCCCGGATATGATCAACATCCAAACCTAAGAGAACCGTTAAACCCCTTTAGCTCATTAACTCCACACAATCAGAGCTGTTGTTTTGTAGAACGTGCTTAGGCCATTATTCCTGCATCGTAGACGATGTACTGCTCTCAAACACAAACCGACTCTGTGTCAGTCTCCCTGTTCATATCATCCTTATCATTCACACATACACAAGCACACACTCAGTCTGAACTGGATCCCAGACACCGCTGCTTTGGGTTTATTGAATAGTGTCGACAAACGTCTTTGATCTCTAATGCGCAGTGTGCTGCATTAATTATGGATCCTCCTGCTGGGCGATCTGCGCCAAGCACTTTCAAACACTCTGCAGGTTTTTTTTTTTTTTTTGGCAGGTTGATTCCTGGACACCGTGTGTATATATACTATACACGAGCATTTGCATGCACAACCTAAGAGCCGTACAAGGAAAGTTCTATACTGCCTCTTCAGCATCCTGGATCTCAGCCAGCATCTCTCTCTCTCTCTCTCTCTCTATCTCTCTCTCTCTCTTTCTCTCACATTGCTGTTAGAGCTAAGAGCGATGATACATGTATATGCACATGGACAGGTGCCTGGAGAGCAAAATCAGCAATATGAGCAAGAGATAAAGTGTTGTTATGGCCACATTTAGATGACAGCTGTATAATAATGAACAAATGAGCAGGTCCTTTTTCAGTATGAATGCCATCGGTAAAGTGCTGCTGAAAATCCATATTATTTCGCTTTTTTTTTCAAGGGAAAAAAAATGAACATTTAAAGTGTTTATTTTATAATATAACCCAAGCTGTAAAAAATATTGAATTTGATTGGTCAGCAGGTTTGACAATAAAGCTGGCTCTATACAGTACGAATGCAGTTGCTATAATACAGTACATTGTTGTTTCTATGGTAACTGTTAATTCACATACACTTGTACAGCGCCATATGATTTAAGGCTAAATATAAAATGGAAAAAGTATTTAACGTTATTGAAGAAAGATGAATAATGTTTGATATGGTGAAGCTTTCTGTATGGAGATATTTATGTAACATTTACGGAAGGAGTCTCCAGTGTCAGTAATTAACAACCAGTATGTTTTTTTCCCTGGGAAAGTCTTCAGATTTCTTTGTAACATTAGAAGCTGCATTTTTTTTTTTTTTGTCTTATAAACTCCAAGAAAGATATAAATGTTAACAGGATAACGTAACTTGTCTTGTGGACATTCCACATCAAGTGTAATTATAAATATCGAAAAAGAAAATATTGCAATTGTTGACTCGTTGACTTTGGGACATTTTGTTATTGGAAAGTAGTCAACTTCAGGGTAAGCTGTTAATGGAAAACTTCCAATCTTCAGTAAAAGCTTTATTCTGGCCATGTCAAAACGAAAGTTGGAAATTAACTCCTGATTGAGATGCATGTTTAAAATAAACCTTTAGTCTCACGTCAGATCATATTCCAACCAGTTGGTGTAGGATTATTCGTTCTGGACATGCGATTCCCTTGATTTCAGCTCTCTGATTAGATTTTCAGATAAGTATGTAGGGGAAAAAAACTTTAAACCTCCATTTGGGATAAAGGTGAGCATAATATTTGGTATTTTGTAGTCTGAGATCTTTCACGAGTCAGTTTCAACCAATGAACTTGCAGGCTGATCAGAGGTGAACTGCCCAGCAACAAATAACACACAAAAAAAATTTTTTTTCAAAATCCTAACACACGCACATACACACAATCATGTTTTCTTTCTGTTTTAGGGTTGCACTTATTACATATTATATTATTTCATTATAAGACATGAATGTAGCTTAGTGTCATTGCATGACACTCATTACACTGGTCAAATCCTTGAGATTAAAATCTTAAAAAACTGACTATTATATAATTTTCTACTTATGTACAGTATAAGTGTATATGTAGTGAACATAGTAAAGAAGAACCCTAATTGCATTAAAAAATCTCCACCTGAAAACATCCTGTATGCAGATAATTTGAAATTTTTTTATACAATTTACTGCGTTATTTAGTTGTAAGCTCTGCTTAAGAATGTGATAGTCTTTTTAGTTTAATGTTGTAGACAGTGTTTATAATGCCTTAAACCAGTAGTAAATCAGTTTATATTTAAAAATATATTTATTGATGCATTTTATATACTGGTGGCACGGTGGCTTAGTGATGGCACCTCCAGGGTCCAGGTTCGATTCCCACCTCAGGTCTGTGTGCATGGAGTTTGCATGTTCTCCCCGTGCTTGGTGGGTTTCCTCCGGGTACTCAGTCCAAAGACATGCAGATTAGGCTAATTGGCATTCCAAAATGCCCGTAGTGTGTGAATGTTGACCCGAGGTCCTACCATGGTTGTAAAAAATGGGAATAAATACAGCAGTCACCATTGGCCTACATGGTCCCTAGTTGGACTACAGAGGTTCCTAGATGGATGATGGATTGATGAGTTTATATACTACTCAAATACTATTTTTCATTTTTTATAAATAGTTTCATAATAATTTTCATAAAATAAAAAAAAACTTAGCTGTGTGCTAAACTACACATTAAACCCATTTAGCAATTTAACCATCTATGACAAACAATTCATATGTCTGTGTTATATTCTGTTTGAGCAGACTCTCCAGACCTCGCGTCAGACTGGAGTTCTAAGTTTAGGTAAAGATGATCTATCTGTCCCTCTATCTATCATTAGCTTATGCTTGGCTGTTGTGACCTATGACATCACACCAGGGTCATTGCTGTAAGTGAAAGATAATCTGCAGAGGATAACAACCTTTTGTAACCCACATGCGCGCACACACACGCACACACTTGTACACTATAAGCAATTTGGAAATCTTAATTGCAGTGGCTTCAACACTTGTCTTTGGACTGTATAGGAGGATACCGGGGTATGTGGAAGAATCTCACCAAGCTTGGGGAGAAAATGCAAACCTCATGCACAAGAATGAGAGATGCTGTTCGAACCCTCAACACTGGAGGTGAAATGCAACAGTGCTAACCACTAAGCAGGAAGTTGAATGCTGGTGTGGGCAACCACTTAAAATGGCAATAGACCAAAATGTCAAGTTGTTGTTTTAAGTTGTTGGTAGTTTTTCGGCTGCTCCCGTCGAGGGGTTGCCACGGCGGACCGTCTGATCCGCATACAACTTTGGCACAGGTTTTACACTGGATGCCCTTCCTGATGCAGCCCTCACATTTTATCTGTGCTTGGGACCGGTAATGCATCCAGTGGCTGGGGTTTGGGCATTGGGTGGGAATTAAACTGCATGGCAGGAAAGAAACCACCAATGCCCAAGTAAAAAAAAACTATTATATAGAATTAATTTTAGACTTTGTGGAAGATTAGGTGTTAAATGAAAAAGTTTTATAGAGTGTTGGATTTCTTTATGTAATCAACAGTGTTTGAGTGATGGTACTTAGTCAGTAACCTACAGTACAGGGTGGACGAAAAGTAACTAGGCATTAATAATTGGTAATAAAGTCCATATTTCTAATACAAATTTATTGAAACAAATTGTACATGTACTTTATTATATAGGAAAACGAAAGCAAATAAAAAAATTTCAAAGGAGGCCCTGCTGGCGTCAACCAGTTGCCGGGGATGGAATGCACAGTCTTCTAAAGGAAGTGGTTCGGGATATTGCTGAGAACCTCCTGAATCCACACGTCCAAGTCCTCCAGTGTGCGAGGCTTTGTCCTGGACACCTCCTCCTTTGTGTAGCCTCACAGGGGAAAAAAATCACATGGTGTGAAATCTGGACTTCTTGGAGGTCATTCATGAAAATAAAAATGTTCTATAGCTGTTAAATATTGCCTAGTTAATTTTCACCCATCCTGTACAGTAGTAACCGGTGTAAGGATCTATCCAATGATGGAAACTTCAAAGCACTTTTTGTAAGTCACCCTGGATAAAAGCGTCTGCCAAAATTCTTGAATGTAAATGTTGGTTTGAATCAGATTTTGCTTCAAAAGAAAAAAGGAAGAAAGAAAGAAAGAAACTTGCTGAATAGTAAGAATTGTAACGAGTCCTTGATTGAGGACGTCCCTCTTTGGGATGGAGTCCCCCTAGAGTGGGCCCTGCTGCAGTAGTTTAGTGTGTGTGTGTGAGAGAGTGTGTGAGAGAGAGAGAGTGTGTGTGAGAGAGAGAGAGTGTGTGTGTGTGTGTGTGTGTGAGAGAGAGAGAGAGAGTGAGTGAGCGAGAGAGAGAGAGAGCAACAAACTATCAACTATCGCAAAAGTGAAAATCGGACAGAGTGTCAGTGAGCGCTGCTTTCCAACACTGCGCTTTTACGCGGATCCGCGTTTTTTTTTTTTACCGCCGGCAACGAGGACGCGCTCGATTTCCCTTTCAAGCCTGAACATAAAGCTTAAAAATAAAATAAAAAAACACGTCTTGTGTCAGCTGGCATTGGCATGAGCTAACCCGATCAGACATGGAAACCAAACCATTCTTATCATTGGGTAAGTTTTCCTGTTAATCATTCTGTTTTTGAATGATGTTTTTTTTTTTTTCAGTTGTACGATGTGTTTATTTGTCCCCGACACGCTTTATTTATAAACGCACGATTTGTTTTCCACAAATAAACGCAGTCCCGCGCGCAATAACTTCGAGGTTTTGACTTGTATCTTCGCAGACAGAGTTTAGCTTCGGGTTTGTGCGCTGGTGTGAAGGAGTAAACAGTGCGCAAAACTTGGCTCCGGTGCCACTGACACGCGTTTCCAATGACAGCAGCACGGCATTTCATTTCATCCAGCATTGCTTTCTCTCACACACACACACACACGCGCGCGCGCGCACGCGCACACTCTCTCCTGTTTACGTTTGACTGCTACTGATAATCAGATCAGATCTCACAATCATGTGGAGAATTTCTAAAAAAATTTGCTTTCAGTATATGTGTGCGAGCATAGGGGACGTGTGGCAAAGCGCGCGCGCGCGCGTGTGTGTGTGTGTGTGAGTGGTGCGCGCGCTTAGCCTATGGAGGAAGATCCCAGAGTGCGCCTTCACTTCATCAAAATGTTGATGATTTTTTCTCCTCTTAAACCTAATCATAAACCACTAATAAGCCATGTTATACTTATATAACATCATTATGTTTAATGCATTACAAGAAGAAAACGCGCACACTCACGCGCACACACACACACACCACGATTTGAATCCATTCCTGGCTTTAGGCGCGCGCGTGTGTCTCCCACTGTGCACGTTTCACATATGTTTAAAATGACGATTCATTATATTAATATTATTAGCAGGATTAATCTGGATCAGTGTGTCGACAGTATGTCAGACTGTTACACACACATGCACAGAAATAAAGTGTGTAAAACTTTTTTTAAAGGAAGTTTGCTTTACACTTAGGGAACCTATAGACCAGGAGGCTTTAGTGCTGATTAGAGCTCAAGGTGTGGCTTCTATAGGTTAACCTGTGTGAGTCTGTCTGCGTGTTTGAGTGTTCAAGTCTGCGCGTTAAAAACGCAATGCATAATTATTACCAGCTAATACAAGCTTTCTGCACAAAATCATCAGTAATAACTTTTATTATTATTATTATTATTATTATTATTATTAACTGTTGTTGTTATTGTTGCTGTTGTTATAATAATAATAATAATAATAGCAAAGTGTGTGTCTGTAAATAAAGACATATGTTTAATTAGCTATTAATTTCAAAGAAACCTAAATTGGCCAGGTTTGGTGTTATTATTATTATTATTATTATTATTATTATTATTATAGTAATAACAACAACAACAATAGTAATAATAATAGCAGAACAAAGTGTGTGTGTGTGGTTGTGAGTGTAAATAAAGATGTATTTTATCAGGTTTATTATTATTATATTATTATTAATAGTAATTAATAATAATAATAATGATAATAATAATAATAACAACAACAAAGAACAAAATTAATGAGTGTGTGTGTGTGTAAATCAAGATAGATTTATAATTGTTAATAATATTAGCTATTAATTGTAAAGAAACCTAAACAGGCCAGGTTTGGTATTAGTATTAGTATTAGTAGTACTAGTAGTAATAATAATATTAATAATAATAATAACAATAATAATAATAAAACACCTAAGCACACTTGCACCTTAATCGATCCTGAGCTCAGGTTGATGTCTTTGCATGTCTGAATATTTTTATGAATATTATAATATTACAGTACGGTGTCCTGCGAACCATTGTGGTCCAACTTATTTCATCTTTGTCCACAAAGTCCTCAAGACACTGCACCCTGAATCCACTATCACCCTCACCAGCATTATTATGTATTTTACACCTAAATCCAGTTTTATGTTGCACAGTGACAGCACATTACACACATACTTATCAAAATGATCCCAATACATTCCTACTGTAGCTACATTCTATAACAGACTACAATAACATTATTCATATCTAATAATAACAATCTTTAACAGTAGACCTGCGGTTAAGGAAACTTGCTACGTTCTGCTCAGCCAGAAAATAGGCTTGCATGAGTAGTAACTTTCTTCAAAGAAATCATAAGTAACTAAGTTTTTTTTTTTTTTTTTACTATGTTGCATCATTGCTGCTTCTGAATGTGTAGCTGTCCCATGAGTTTCACATGATTCTGTGCCATCCTCCTGTTGGTGACTCTTACACAAGCTTTCAAAGCAGCGCTCACGCTCAGATTTTAATCAGAGAAATTCTGGAAGTGTTCAATCAAAAGTGGTGTCAAGGTGAGATTAAATTAGCCACCAGTGAGCTTTGCAAATCAATTCTAAAACCCAGAAAGGATTTGTTTTCAGTGTGTGCAATTTTGCTGTACCTTGGCAACAGAATTGTATATTCTAAACCTGACTTAAGTAGGATTTGCGTTGGAATGTGCTGCATGAGTTAAAATATCAAGTTGCACTTCTTTAGCAAATTAAATCACAGCATTCATCATTATCATTGAGGCCGCAACCAGATCCGGTACAAGTATCTCACTCTACACTTCACATCTCATTCTGTTGCACTTAGGGTTGCCTCCAAAACAAATAGATGCTGACTGTAGTAAAGCTCGAAGCACAATAAGGTGTGTAACCCAATATATGCGGATCCCCACAGATGAGCTCACGAACTGGGGGTCGTATACAGTTCAGGTTAGCCATTGTGTTGCTTATCTGGTCGGAGTCAGTCCGGTCTGTTACTGTGTCCCTTTTTTCCTGAGAGAGTCGTGTTACGCCTTAATGCTCATCGTTACATTGTCTCGACACCAAGGCATGATTCTTGAGTGAGCTGCGAGGATTTTTTCTACAGTTTCTACTGTACGTCTATATATATGCATACTATATATACATGGATTTTAGAACACTAACTAATTGACATCAGACAATAGTCAGGACAAGAATAGCAAAATTTGCTCTTTTTTTATTTGGCGCTGCATTGGCATGAGCAATTATTGACTTTTTTTTAAGCTTTCATTCATTTTTCCAGTAAACAGTGATCTTCAAAGCAGTTATTAATGCCTCTTCAGTTTAATGAATATCTTCTTTTCTTTTGAATCGTTACCCTTCATTGTGCACTCTTTTCACTTATTTTCTCTCCATTAGCTCATTAAAAGTTAACCACCAACACGCATTAATTTAATGTTTGAAATGGACTTGATAGGGAGTTGTTTACAATTAAAAGAGCTAAAATAAATGGACAAATGCTTTGTCATTATTTTTGTTCTGTCTGTGTATTTTGGTGCATGACTATGTCATGGGACTGAGCTCAGTTTGTCCGCTGTTGCATCAGCCTGCTGCGCCACTGTGCTAACGTCCGACTATGATTTATTTAGCGTCTAACTACCGAGCAATATTTGTGCTAAGGCAGATTCTCATCGCTGTCTTAGCAAGAATCTATTTCTCATGACCACGAGGACAATCACATCCTGCAAACTGTAAAAAAATTTTTACATCATATAAGATCCAGATTTCTTGCAGGAAACTTAACAGGCCTGTTTTTATGCCGGCAACCTGTCATTTAAGTCGTTCTGCGACTGACAGTGTCTCAGGATTCGAGTGATGTGGGTCTCACTATTCTCCACCCCGTCAGGCAACTTCAAGGCCGTTGAGGAGAAACTGACATTCATAGCCATGGTGGAGGGGTTGCACATTCCTCTTCTGGCCATAATTCAGGAACAAAGGTAGAACCGGGTGTGGGGATTATTTTACAGGGCCGCGTTTGAAGGGACCGTGCAGGCTCGCACCACTAAAAGCATACAAGTTAAGTTTTTTACAGCCTGCCAGTTTTGGGTTCGCTTTTGTAAAAGGGCTGCAGCTGTCATTTTTATGGGACCTGGTTTATTAGAAAAGTTAATGGCTTAAAGTGATCATACTTTGCTTTTCCCGCAATCCATTAGTGCACCCGCATCATGACCAACATGAATCTATGCACCAGTTCACATTAAAAAGCTACTAAACTCAGGATTTAAGGTACAAAAACTTGGAACGAGACCCTCAAGGGTCACTGTTAAGCCCGGTTTCAAATAAAGATTCAGAGGTCATGTACTGTAATTCCATATTTTTCAGGTGGTTGCATTTCTAGACTGTCATCTTGGTGTTTTTCTCCTCATCCCATTTATAGAGTAAATCCCAGGAACACTGGATGCCATTACATCTCGATTCAGCTATTAGTTTTCCGGAAAAAAAAAAAAAAAAACATAATTGTAAATGATTGTACAGTATAATGCTCTGCATATTTAAACAGCTGATGCATTTGAAACATCTGGACTTACTTGACCTGGTGCTGATGTTGAAAAATGCTTACAGAACATAATCTCAAAGAACATAATACTGTGTGAGCGGTTCCAGGGAAACACAAGTGTACAGGAGCATGATTAACGTATACCACTGGAACTTTAGAACCGCTGGTTGTACTGATTACTTACCTGCACATTGGACTGTGTAGGTCTACCTTCATTCTTGCTTTATGGAAACAATCTTTTTACTTTTCAGAAAACCTGTGGCCTCATTGTTTTTGCTTCCGTCATAGAACATAAAGCTGAATTTACATCCTACTGTAGTTGCACTGTTAACAGTTCACGTGGTGAAACGCCACAGTAGCGAGACTGAGTGCTTTATCAAAGGAGTAAAGACCTTGACCTTTGCTTTGCACGTGGTTTTCCTGCTCTGGATTTCAGTTCACCTCTGATCATCTAGGTCAAGTTTAACCACAGTGCAAATATATACGAGCACTGAGCTCTCTGAGTGCTTGTTATCTGTTCACCAATCAGGTTGGTTTATATTAAGGCAAATCAGTGATTTGTAGAGTTGATTGCATTTCTAAGTGCAAAGTTATATATCGTCCAAAGATTATACGTGTATTTTAGGGCTGTTCGAGTCAAATCAGGAATTGTGATGAAAATTCCTGGTGAACGAAGGAGTAAAAGTGAAAGAAGAACTT
The DNA here is from genome assembly GCA_030014305.1 of Clarias laeviceps. Classification (NCBI taxonomy): domain Eukaryota; kingdom Metazoa; phylum Chordata; class Actinopteri; order Siluriformes; family Clariidae; genus Clarias; species Clarias laeviceps. Next base: position 23,505,582 of record JAQMYJ010000011.1, on the reverse strand, counting down.
CAAGGACAGTATGGTGATGGGAATCTTAGCCGCAGTAAAACATTTGAATTGTGTAAACGTTTTAAAGTATGCTACACGTCACCGGCCCGAGGTGGCTCTGAGCCCACTGCAGACGTTTACAATCATTTAAGAACATGACTTACACATTAGAGGAACTCGGTTGCCATATGCCTCGTACACTCCTGACCTCGCTCCAAATCATTTCCAGATGTTTGGGTCATTAAAAAAGTTCCAGGGAGGCCAGCGTTTCAGACGTGAAGCAGGCTCATGGTTCTGGCGCACTGAGAAAACTTTCTACCTTGACGGTATACAAGCACTAGAGAAACCCTGGGATGAGTACATTAGTGTATCAGGGGATTATATAAAGGAATAAAGGTTTTTTTTTACTCTCATAACTGTGTTCTGTTATTCTGCACAATGAAAAAAGTCCCAGTTTGACTTGAATGTGATTGATTAAGCACAGCAAAATAAAAAGAAGAAATAAAGAACCGTTCTTCATTCAGTTTGGTGGATTCGCCAATAGTGAGTGAAGCCAGATAAGAAGCGCGACCTACCACGGATCACCATTCTTCCTCTTTTCGTGGCTATATTTAAAGGTGACGAAAAAAAATTTCATTGTTAGCTGTTACTTTCATGTCAATTTCTTACTCAATACCACTGTTTCTTTTTTGTCTGAATTCTGGATAGATTTTTTTTATTTGGCAAATTCGTAAATTTTCAGTTCTCATATTCTCTATTCTCTATTCCTGTCTAGTCTTAGTGTCTTCGGGAAATTTTCCCTTCTTTATTTTTTCCTGTAAAACGTTCTGACAATGAAATGATCATGACAGTTTAAAGAATATGCAAATTAAGAAACCCTGAAACAAGCTGACAACCTTGCTGCCTGCGGCTTCTACATTATCCATCTGGATATTTGTAACATATATATATATATATATATATCATCGATGTCCCACTATGTTCACGTGTTCCCATGTGTCTGCCGGGTTCCATGTCATCCTAATCAGAGACTGATGATGGAAGAATGTCCTGCATGTGTGTTTGCAAAGTGGAGGAAGGGCAGGAAGAGACTGAATCGGGTTGGGCTTGAGCCCCCTCCCCCCCCCCCGCTTTCTTTTTTTTCTTTCTGAAGCTTAGTGCTCGACGTCACCATGCCTGTCACCTCCGCTTGTGTTTTGTAGTTTACGTCGCTGCACAGCGCTGTAGTTTTTCCTCACTATCCTTGGAGTAAGGTTTTTACTGATTTTTTTTTTGTACACGATTTGGCAGACTGGATGTCTTTAGAGTGCAGGAGATGCTAGAGTCGATTCTCTAGTGTTTCTCCATATATTAGCCAAAGCTGTGACAGACAGCTAAAATCCCACCCAGGAGCAGCTCTGTCAGTTGTCTAGTCCTTGGTCTGTAATCAGATTGTACCGGCCTCTAGTGTGCAACATGGACAGGAAGGTAATGCAGTGGTGTCCATTTCCTCTTCATGAAGGGAAAATAACACAGCACGTCCAGTATCACAGCATGGATTCACGGCATGGAGGGGACATTCAGGAATACTGAATTTTCATATAATAATAATAATAATAATAATAATAATAACTGCTAACCATTTTATTCCTTTTTATAAATTAGTACAATATTATATTGAACGGATTAGCTGGCACCTTTTTGATGGATCATTCTCATTACACTGTGTATAGATTACTCTCATAAGAAATTGATCCATGGTAGTCCAATGGTAGATCATGGTATTTTTGAAAATGGTGAACATGGTACTTATTTGCTGATACCATGGTACATATTTTGGTACATGTATAATACATGACTAATACTATTGAACAAGTACAGCATACTGTCAACATGTTCATGTACCATAGGAGACCGTAGTGCCATGGTATAATTTCTTATGAGAGTAATCTACAGTATATACGATGAGAATGTGCCATCTAAAAGGAGTTGTACCATGTACTGTGGGCACTGTATGGAACGCTTGTTCCATAGTACCACACTACAGTACATGGTAGAACAATGTATCATACTCTAGTACTGTACATATACCGTTGTACCAAAGTATGCACCATAGTATGAGCAAAGAAGATTCCTGAGGCAGGGGTAGCTCAGTGGTTCAGGCATTCGGAAGGTACCAGGTTCAAATCCCACAACCACCAAGTTGTCCCTGTTGGGCCCTTGAGGAAGGCCCTTAACCCTCAACTGCTTAGATGTATAATGAGATAAAAATGTAAGTCGTTCTATATATGTACAATAGTACCATATATAGTACAATTTCTTATGAATATTTTGGTCTGTTTAAACACTTCAGCTATACACAAAATTTTTAAAGGACACTTTGAAATTATTAGCGGTAATACATCTATATTAAGCTGTCTAGCTTAACTGTATGGCTCGCTCCATATATAACAGCTCGGCAGCAGAGAAAAAAAAGCGGTGGCATATTTTCAGCCTCCATATACTGTAACCTAGCATAGCATAACATAACATAACATGTTACTACACAGACTGTTAGATGTCACATTACGTCCTTGGCAGAAGTGTGTGGTCCTGCCAGAGATATGCCAGACCCTGTGTGAACAATTGTGACAGGAAAGCAGAGACCAGTGTGCACTTGCATGTCCGAGTATGTCTGTCTGTGTGTGTGTGTGTGTGACTCTGCCCACTAATGCTACAGCTTACGCCGGAGAGCTAAAACCAACGTGACAGATTAAGGGCCCCGATTGCAATTATGATAACCCAGATCCATTACAGCCACCATAATGTGATCCGCCGAATTAAGATCAGATGGACGGATTTGCAAGGAAATATAAGACGCCCAGGATAAAACAGGAACATATATATATTTTTTCTATGAGAACCAGGTTTTTCTTTTTTTATCAGGATCAATCTCTCTTTACTTTGTACTTTTCTTTTTCTTTTCCTCCTCCCCACTGAGCCCAGCACTCAGGAGACTGATTTACAGGCGGTAGATGCCTCCAGCTCCAGTGATCTTTCTTTGCCCACTTTTTTCCCTCCTCTCCTGTTTCCTAAATCTCACCTGGGCCTCTGTTCATTCAACAGTGGTTTCCGAGCCACAGCACCGATGCAGGTCTATCTGAATGTGTGTTAATTGTGTTAATTATTGGAACAGTTAAATGAATAAATTAAAATTTGAGTAAAATGTTATATCAGTATTCTAAGGACAGTCTACAGTGTATAAAGTCAAACCGAGACTTGTGATAAAATTCCTGGTGAATGAACCAGTAAAAGTGATTGACATTTATAGAAGGCTTCAAACACGGTACGGTGATGAGACTCTTAGCCATTTAAATGGTGCAAACATTTTAAAAAAGGCCGTACACATGTGAACGGCGATCCCGGGCGCGGTGGCTCAAAGCCCGCTGCAGTCGTTCCTGTGAACATTCAGCTAGTGGGATGAAGGATAACTTGTCACCGACTTGCGGAAAAAACGCATCTGTTTGTGTGAACTGTGCACACAATCATTCACCAAGACTACTTACACAAGTAAGGAGCAAGTCGAACCATTTCCACATGTTTGAGCCATCAAAGGAGTTCCTGGGAGGCCAGAGTTTCAGAGCTACTGAGAAAACTTTCTACCTTGATTGGATCTGAGAGAAGCTCTGGGATGAGTGCATTATTGTAGCCGGGCATTATACAGTATATAATATAATAAAGTTTTTTTTTACTCTCATAACTGCGTTCTATACAATCAAAAGTTTTGTATAGTAGTACAAAAGTGTATAGTGTAGTTATGTGTCTTTTGTATTTAATGTAATATTAAACCAAAAACTATTCAAATATGATTAGAAATCCATAGCTATTTACTTTTACACTTGTGCTGCTTTAAAACATGGAGAAAGAAAAACTTGAACAACACACAGCTGTAAGGTAACAATGCCACTCTTGACTTTGAACATGGTCTTAAACTAACAGCAAAATATACAAAAATAAATAAATAAATACATAAATTGTGTACAATATACGTAGCATGGTGTTCGGGAACCAGCTTATTAACTTTGAAATAAGCTTGTTTTGATTTATTAAGTAGTTTTCAGTCTGAATTTATTGCTGAAGGCATAAAAAAAGGAAATTCTGATGTTCAAAGACTCAATTTTTCCCCCATCCCGAGCGAGTAAACAGCCGGATACAAAAAACTTCACTATAATCCTTAAACAAAGCTCCTTGTAGCTCCCAGAACAAGGACGAGACTGTGTAGACGCTCGCTGTGTCATAGTGTTTTCTCATTTAATGCCTAAGACATGACTGATAACGTTCAGACTTTGAGTCCTTTGAATTAGATTTTATTGTTTTACGATGCAGTCCATGTGCTACGTATAATATACACTAATTGTAGTTGTGTTTTAGACACTCGAGTTTTGCTTTCCCACTAGTTACATCCTATTCGTTGCGACAGCTGGGGAGTTAAATTTATACTGTACTGTATACATCACACTCATTTTAGGAAGAATTACGTTCACGGGACGAGTAGCCAAGTGCTCCTTTACTTCTAAAACACTTCAGTTTCCAACCGGTGTTCCCACATTCAGGATTCCAGCGAGCGCTGACTGACTGACCAGTGACGTCCATTACTGGCCCGTCTGTGTGACTTTAATTGGCCCATAAAAAGTCATTGGTCTGCTTTTGGTTGAGTCTGGTCTGCCTTGATTTAGCGTTTGAATTTATGACTTGTTCTGGTTTGTGTTCAGTTTGCCGTCCTGCATATAGAGTACTGTGTATATATATATATATATACACAGTGGAACCTCGGATTACAAGCATAATTCGTTCCGAAAGCGGCTCATATTCCAAAACACTCGTAAACCAAATTTAATTTTCCCATAAGAAATAATGTAAACTCAAATTATTCGTTCTACAGCCCCAAAAATAAATGCATAAAAATAATTAATACAAAATATAAAGTAAAAATAAAACAAATTAACCTGCACTTTACCTAAAAAAAAAGTAAAA
>JAQMYJ010000011.1:23486531-23500511 GCA_030014305.1 Clarias laeviceps | reverse complement strand
GCTCAGTTGTGATCACGTGACGTTCGGCGTCAAAACAAGAAGCGCATGCGTGATACATGATACTCGGTACTCGTAAATCAAGACTTGCTCGTTTTTCAAGTCAAAATTTATTAAAAATCTTTGCTCGTCTTGCGGAACACTCGTAAACCGCCTTAGTCGTAATCCGAGGTTCCACTGTGTATATATATATATATATATATACACCTCACATATATATATATAATATGACCGTCAAGCCATTTCTGCATGTTTTGGCCATTAAAGGAGTTCCTGGGAGGCCAGCGTTTCAGACGTGATTTGAGAAAACTGAGCACTTCTGAAACCCTGGGATAAGTGTAGCAGGGCATTATATAGAAATAAAAGGAAGGTTTTTACTCTCATAACTGTGTTCTGCTACTCTGCACAATAAAAAAAAAAGTCCTGTGTCCTGTGCCCACCTCTAAACACCAGACTAGTTTTAAGACAAACTAAAATCTTCGGCTCAGGCTCCCTATGCTGAAGCGTTTAGGTAAATGTTGAAAATCGCAAGTTTGAATCCCACAGCTCTCTGGATGGGAGGGATTTCATACTCCCTGTCACCTGTCAGTTATAGTGACACTAGCCAATCGTGAGGTCATGTATGAGCAAGAGGACAAATTAGGGTTTTCCTCTAACTGTCCTGAACAGCAGTTTGAAAAGACACAGGTGTGTGTTGGCGTATGAATCCCAGAAGAAGCACGTCTTATGCTTTTTGCCTTGCCAAGTTACCAGTTGTACAGTATGATGGGGAAGTTGGCAGTACCAAAGGCCTTTTTTTGCTCTTTGTGTTCAGTGCAATAAAAATAACGTCCCTTTGAGACGTCAGCTCCTGATTTTGTAATGCTGATGATTTTTCTGGATTTGACTCACACTGAAGAAGAATGTGTTTGATCAGGGTTTTCGAGCGCTCATCAGAACCATGTGCACAGGGAGGAGGTAAAGTCACGCTCTTGTGACCTCTTTAGTTTGAGGATCCTGCTTATCATTAAGAGCCTGTTGAGCTGTGAGCAAGAGCCCTTTAAACCTGAGTGCCACTAGCTGCTACTGGTGTGAGCATGTGCGTGCGCATGTGTGTGTGTGAGTTATATTTCCCCTTGAATTGTTCGAGTAACTTAGGCGCACTTACAGTACAGCATCGGATCGGGAGGTGGTTGTGGTTTGGCTGTTGTCCTGTGTGTTTGTCTAGACTACCGGCTCAGACCTGAGGAGCCTTTATGCTTAGGATGGCACTTGAAAAACGTTTCTTACAGGAGAAAAGCCCAGGGGGAGATGAACAGCAGGCAGGCAGGCACTGAAAGTGTGTGTTTCTGTGAGGTGTGTGTGTGTGTGTTGCAGCAATGTACCGCATTCCACAGGGCTTACATTCCGACGCCTGCAGAAAACGGCCCCGACAAGTTCAAGTGTCACATTTAGGATGGTTTCTTCTGTTTCAGCCTGCGGCGTCGAGCTGGAGACGGCCTCGTATTATAGCGTTCGTGTGTGTGTGTGTGTGTGTGTGTGTGTGTGTCGGTGTGGCTTTTAGTCTGGCAAAACTTGAATCCACTTTTTAAGTGTGCTTAAGAGGTACACCATCCAAAGATACTTATGACTCTTGTATTGTCTGGGACACGTTGGGTTAAAGGTCGTGTCTGGGTCACAGCCTGAAGGTGGAGTAGTAACCTTGGCACATTTTACTGTGTGTGTGTGTATGTGTGTGTGTGTGGGAACCACAGGACTAACCACAGTTCCCACTAAATGTGTTAAATTGGAGAAAAACACTCTCCACCTTGAGTGGGATTGTGTTTCATTTCATCATGCTGTGGAACATTTCAGGCAAATCTTCCATTTCTTTTTCCCTCTCTCTCTCTCCCTTTTTTAGTATTAGTAGTAAAAGTATGTGTGTGTGTGCGTTGTTCTTATATAGCTGTCAATATTTCCAAAGCAGACGTCTAAAATGGCTTTGGGAAAAAAAAAAAAAAACGAAGAGAGGAAGTCTTGAGAAGTGGCACATCTGGAGTGCTTCAGTGAATTTTTCCTGCAACATCTGGAGAAAGTCCCTGGAATTTACGGGTTTTGATTTAGCCCCCGTTTTCTTCCCTTCTTTCCCCCGTGCAGTCTGTGCCCGGCGTCTTTAAAGCGCGCCGGCGTGTAAATAAAAGAACGACTCCCATTATGACGCAGGTCGAGTCTTTCCACATTTTTATTGTGGCCTAAATTGGGCCCATGCGACCACCCCCACCCCCCCCCCCGCTCCCCCCAACCCCCTCACCCCTTGTGTACGGAGCCTAATGAAGTGAGCCGAGAGAGAGAGAGAGAGAGAGAGAGAGAACATGGCAAAACAAAAAACAAAACCCTGCTACACCTCCTGCTCACACTAATCCTGATAGAAATCGCACGCTTTTACTGGAGAGTAAAATTTAATCCCAAACCACGACCCGTGATCCCGGATAAATTCTCCGTGACGGATGCGATCAGGAAATATTCTATTAGTGACATGAGCAGGCGTTGAGTAAGATCGGTCTCATCACCTGAAATGTTCGGAAGGAGAAGCGCTGGATGAGGCTGATGTGTTAACGTGTTCGTAGTGTGGTTTTGGCAGCTTTTGTGTGTGTGTGTGTGTGTGTGTGTGTGTGTTGTGGTGAGGCTGTGATCCTAATCCTGCACCGTGAATGATTTAATGAAACTCTTACGGCAGTAGGGTTGAATTCTCAAGTACGATTATTTTGACACTTCAACTGATGATTTGCGGGTTTGTGTTAATACGTTAATACGAAATCGTTTCCATAGCAACCGCTAATTCAGGGAACAGGGAGCAGGGAACGTCAGCTTCAAGTTCGAGACAGAAAAAGGATGATGGAGGACGTGTTTATAGCTAATGTAACATAAATACTAGTGACTGACTTGGTTTCAGGATGTTCCATAACGTTAATTGTAACTATGAAAGGCGTTCGAGTCAAACCGGGACTTTTGATGATGTTTCTCGTGAATCGGGGCCGTAAAACTGATTAACATTTACTGAAGACTTCAAGCACAGTATGGTGATGAGACATTTGAATGGTGCAAACGTTTTAAAGAAGGACATTGATATATAAATGAACATTCAGCGAGTGGAACACCTGATCCTTGAAAATCGGCAGATAACTCGTCGAGAAGAGACGTATCTGTCTGTGTGTCTGTCTGTGTGTCTGTCTGCACACAATCATTCACCAACACCACTTGTACATTACAGGGACTCTGCTGGGAGTTATTGCCACATCCTCGTACAGTCCTCACCTCACTCCAAGACATTTCTACATGTTTGATTGTTCGTTAAAGGAGTTCCTGGGAGGCCGGCGTTTCGGTCGTGAAGCAGGCAGTCTGATCACGGCTCTGGTGATGCCTTGATGGTACCCAGGCACTAGTGAAACGCTATTATATAGAGAAATAAAGGAAGCTTTTAAGAATTGTACTTCATTTACAGTATATACCGAAGTCGTGTTTGTTTATTAGTCATTATATAATTCCTGATCGTAGTCGATCAAACTGCTGGAAACAACACAAACAAACATCTGCTCTTTTTCACGATTGCTTTTTTACGTCTGTTCTCTCTTTCACGATCGCTTGCGTATACCTGGGTTACGCTGAATCTCAACGTTAACGAAGAATAAAAAAGCCGATCTTGCTCATATTATTCGTCCCTCTCTCTCTCTTTAACAGTCCCCGTCTCTTAGCTGATTAAGCATTTTCCTTAAATAAACGTCTGCCAGGGTTTTATCTCCATGTCTCTCTCTCTCTCCTGTGTCAGTCTCTCTCTCTCTCTCTCTCTCTCTCTTTCTCATGTGCAGGTGCTTGAGCGTGTCCCCCTCTGTCTGCGCACTGAGCTATTTTCTCTGTGTTGCTGTGCAGATGGCCTACATCTTTCTGCCTGGCTGCACCTGTAACAGCGGAGAGAGAGAGAGAGTGATGTGCACATTATTACTGTGTGCATGTGTGTGTGTGTGTGTGTGTGTGTGTGTGGGGATGGATTGCCTCTCCTCATTCCTGCATTATTCACTCCACTACCTCAGCATCCAGTCCTCACACGGGGAGTTTATTCGGCTATTTTGCAAACCAGGATCGTTTCTAAAAGTCTAATGTTGTGTTAAAAACATTGAACCAAACTATGAGATCTGCTCACAAGATAAAACTCAGAAGAAAGTAAGTTGTAACGTAAAGAATTTTCATTTTTTTGCAACAATTAGATGAAAAAGATATGAAACATTACAAATATGTTGTTTTTTTTTTGTAATAAATGTTTAAAGCATTTATTGGGTTGTTGTTGCTTGAGGTTGGCACAGGTTTTATGTCAGATGTCCTTCCTGATGCAACCCTTATTATATATTTATTTTTAAATTAGCTTGGGTCTCACATTTTTTTTTCCCCCTTTCTGTTATGTTTTTATTTTTTCCGTGAGTGGAAAAGCAAATTTCCAGATGTTTCCTGCAGACTTTTAGCTAAATTAGCAAACAGATGCAATAAATTAATTACAAAGCGGGTCTGTATGGAGGACGTGGCAATAACAATCAGCCGAGTTCCTGTAACGTGCAAGTGGTGTTCATCAGACACACTCAATGTTCACGGGAACGACTGCCACCTCGGCCGGGATCTCGATTCACTGGCGCGTGGCCTTTTTTGTTTGAAACCGTTTGCACCGTACACTTGTTTTAGAGTCTCATCACTTTGCTTGAAGCCGTTACACCTTCACTTGCCAGAAATGTCATTACAAATCCCGGTTTGACTCGAACACGCCAGTTTTTTTTTTTTTTTTTTTTCACATATAAGCACTTATTTATAAATGTGGGGTTGAAGTGTGACCTTGCATCCGGCTGTCAGCTTCTTCTCTTGCCTTGTGATCTGATTTATTATTTTTTTTGGCAAGTCCCTGGCATGAAATATAATGAAATAATATGCCGTGTCAAGGTGTTAAAAGGCAACTTACTTTATTTCCTCATTTAACAGAAATGATTAATAATATAACCATCAAACTTATCGTAATTTCTTTTATTTAAACACGTTTTCGGGTTCCCGTGTTGAGTCGTCGCTCCGCGTTAAACATCCATCTGTAGTCACGACCTGACCGTTTCCCCCGGAGCACATTGACATTTTCCTTCTTTTCCCACATCTTGCTCTTGTTTTGTTAGCATTAAGCACAAACTACTGTTTCATTTATTACAGATTTAATTCCTTAACCAAATACGTAACACACTGCTGCGTTTGGCTTTTATTCAGCTTTCATTTTATTTCCAGGCTCCAGCCTTTATTTATTTTTTTTTGCTCTTGAAATACAGTGTTGCTTTTGTGTGGTACAGCTGTGTCCCAAATAGCTGCAAGTCTTTATCTATCGTCTCTTATTCGCTCATCATCGACTCGGTTACACCCTCCCTCCTCCGAGCTGGTCGGGCAGCCAGAGATAAAGCTGTACTCAACATTTGTTTTGTAAATGACCACATGGTGCGGCGACGAAATCTCTCCTGCACCGCCCGGTCATGTGACTCGACCTAGATTTTCTTCTTCTTCCTTTTTTTTTTTTTTTTTTATAATATCTCCCTCTTTTCAAATTCTTTCCTTAAAAAAAAAATTAATAAAAAAATCCATTTATTTCAGTCTGGCTATTCTGTCTGTACGATTTATGCAGGATGTGTCTGAATGAAGTCTGAATTTAGCTCTTAGAGGGAACGTGTGGACACGAAGGGACTCGCAGAAGTGACAGGATTGTTTCAGGAGAGGAGCTAAGAGTTCAGAAATTCTTCTTGAAATGGAAATCCTAAACTTCAAGTCACAACCTGAACCTGTAAGCTTCCTTTCCTCCATTGTTTTGCGATTGACGTGAACGCATCTAAGGGTCACTTGAACAGAAATATACAATATCTCGTGTTCAGAGGCAAACAGATTTGGGCTTGAGGTACAGCCAAACACTATTAAAGCCATTAAAAGAACTTACGAGAACTTGTCAGAGATCAAAATGTACCCAGTAAGAGTTTTTGGTTGTCAAAACACAGCGGTGAGGTCATTTGGCATGTTACGGATGTCGGCTCGACAAGAAGTTGGTATTAGGCTGTTGCTGAAATTTAGAATTACTTTGACAAATTGATGTCGGAACAACGTGGACTACATGATGATGTCATATCATTCAAAAGACTATTAATACCAAACTGATGGACTGAGCAGGACTTGAACTCCAGTCACTGTGGTGAGAGCGTTGCGTGCTTAGTGGACCACTAGGGCGTAGAGGCTAGTAAATGTGTGTACATAACAACAAGCAACGCATCCAATACCGAACAGCAGCTATTTACCGCAACATATTAAACAATAAGTCCGAGGTGTGTTCATTTTTATCTAATTACACATTAAGGCTCTACTGAAGGCCATGGGGTTTGAACCCGGGACCTTCTGAACCGTAGTCCAATGCCTTAACCAGTGATCTGACTGCAACAGATCGTTAACATCACAACACTAAGTGACACATAATAGAAGATACACTTGTTGTGTGTGGGAAGCTGTTGGTTGTGTCTCGATCTCCGATCAGAATTCTAAACCCTGATAGAAACTCAAGTGACTCTGGATGTTGTTCGACGTTGTGCGAATGGATGTTAAGGTTCAACTTTTATTGTTTCCAGGTTGTATTCGCAGTGTTGTCTTTGGGTCGGTCATTCCACTTTATCTCAACGTCATTTTATCAAACTTTGACGATGAATTTCATTGGAACATCGATACAACGTTACAAGGGTTCCTGCAGTGTGATGTCAGTTTGTCAGAATGTTTCTCATACTAACATACATACAGACATAAATAAATAAATAAATAAATACAGATAAAACTTTTTTAGCTACTGTCTAAAAAATTTAACTTGCATCGCTGCTCCAGGAACATTTGCAAACATTGCAATTAAAAATCCCTTAACACGTCTATACGTTCTGCTGAAATGATATTGTTAGCCAGCTTGTGCTGTGTTTGTTCAAGTCCTGATGTTTTTGAAACGTACGTGAAAAAAGTTAGTTCCTTTTATCGCTTACTTTACGGTAATTGAAAATTTGGTTACGGGGCTGGAATTTTTTTTATTGTATAATTACATAAGATTTTATAAATAACAATAATAATTAATTATAATAATACTGTAACTTTACTTTAAAACAGCTGTCAGTTACACTGACACTGGAGACTCCTTTCATAAATTTTAAGTAAAGATCGCCTCAATATATTTTATATATTTTATACTCTTTATTTACTTCTATGAGGCTACTTTGTGACAATGACCATTGTTAAAATCGCTGTATAAATAAAGATCAATTTAATTCAATGAAACTTCACAACTTCAAATTTTTTCATTTTCCTTTTATAAATTTTTGGGGGAGAGAAGATTACTCAGCAATCAACACTTTTTAATTGATATCCGTATATTTATTTCCTCTAAATTGGTCTTAAGCCTGCATGTAGGTTCACAATGCTGGCTCAGATTCTTTAGGAGAATTTGTTCTTTGTGGCTTTAATGAATTACACCTGGATTGTTTGCATTGTTCGTGTCGCTCTGACAACCAGCTTTGGTATTCATCGTAAGGGCAAAAAAAAAAAAAAAAAAAAATGGGCGAGTCCCGGTGAATAAATCTCCATTGGTTTAAAAATGATCCTCGTTTGTGCATCGAGGCAGGCGGTTTCGCTTTCAGTACGAGAAGAGACCACATAGACACGCGTACTGTAAGTTTCCTCAGCGTCTGTGGGTTTGGTCTCGTACGAAGCACTTGTCTATAACAACAACAGGAAAAAGAAAAACCAGAAACCTTTAGTAAAAGCTTCACAGCAAATGTGCTGAGATTGACACGGAAATTTCAGAAATTCTGAATAATACAAAGTACACACCAGCCTGAAACGAATGACTTGTCCTGCCTTTTTTTTTTTTTTTTTTTTAAATAATCATTTCCTTTCTTTTACTTGTAGCGTTCACACATTTCCCATCCAGTACATTTTCCTTCCACGATTGTACAGCAATACATAAAATTTTCGACCGCTTGTTTTAGAGTCAAGGTCACATCCATTACGCAAACTTTTCCTAATTTGCATTTTTTTGTTAAACCTCATCCTGTCTCCTCTGATCTTGAATAATAGACCTGCTGTAGTGGAAGATCTGAGTCTTGGAAATGTGTTTCAGGGATGTTAAGAGTGTGTGTGTGTTTTTTTTTTTTTAATGTTTCGTTTCCTCTCCAGACTGCACAGTGTCTGAAATCCAGAACGTCACTGATTACAAGTTTCAGATGTGCCTTTATTCATGGAGTGTCTGTCTGTGGTTGATTATGCACATGTGGTTCTCGGAGAAAAAAAAAATAAAAAACGGTGGTCTGCAAAGGAAAAGCACATAGATTCTGTCGGGTTTCTGGACGAGTGCCTTCTATTTATTTATTTTTGTATTTTTTTTTTTTTTAATGCTTGTCTTGTTCACTCATCGTGGAAAAACTTATCTGATACTGAAGACTCATTCCAAAAATTTAAAATGAACATCATGTTACAGAAAAATGTCTATTACTCATATATTTGTTTAGTCACCATAGAAACGCTAATGTATTAAGGACGAATGAGAACATGAAATATAGGGATATTACAGTCAGAACTGTATTTGAATCTGTAAACACAGCAGTGTTGGAAGAGTTTGTGTCACTTAAACCTCAGTATATATTATAAAAAATAATGTTTCACATTTTTCATGGTAATAAATTGTTCTTAATCTAAGACAAAAAAAAAAAAATCCACAAAATAAAATGCCGCTGTAGTGAGTAGTGCACTGTAACATAATTTACTTTTTTTACTACGAGGGGCGTTCAAGTCAAACCGGGACTTGTGATGACTTGACTTTTACAGAAGACAGAAAAGACCTTAAAATGTTTGAATGGTGCAAAATTTAAAAGAAGGCCGTATGTCTGTGAATGACGATCCCGGGTGATGTGAGCCACAGCTGTCCCGTAAACGATCAGCGAGTGAAACAATCGCTATCTTGTGGAAGAGACACGTCCGTCTACGGGAACTGTACTTTACAGGAACTCAGCTGGGAGTTATTGCCACACCCTCGTGCAGTCCTGACTTTGCTCCAAGCTATTTTCACATGTTTGGGCCATTAGAGGAATTCCTGGGAGGCCAGCGTTTCAGACGTGAACCATGATTTCCAAGCACTAGTGAAATGCTGGGATAAGTGAATTAGTGTAGCGGGAGATTATACGGAATAGAGAAATAAATTAAGTTTTTAACTAACCGAACTGTGGTGTTATTCTGCGCAATTAAAAGTCCCGGTTTGACTCGAACGCCCCTCGTGAGCGTTATAAGCTGAAAAGTTTAGGAAGTGCATGCTTTAATGAGGCAGTTAAAATGAGAACTTTCTTCAGTTGCATGCGTATTATGAAAATTCTGCTTTGTTTGAATCATTTGGTTTAGGATTAGGCAATAAGCTCACACGCTGGCTAGGAAGCAAAGAGAGAGAGAGAGAGAGAGATTTTATGCATTAGCACTGCTATATCAAATAATCCAAACACAGCTCTACAAGTGAGTGTGTTTTATTTACACTCTTGCGCCTCATTAGGAAAAGGGATGCGCCTGCTGGTTGCTTGGCAGGGCAGAGGTGTGCAGCAGTGATGAATGGAGGCGAAGGTATTAGGCTAATGGGGACAGGAGGGAGATATGATGATGCTAATGAGTGTGTCTGAGCTGCACAGTCTGCCGCACCACCATGGGAATCTGGGTCAGATACTGAGGAGGACATTGTTCACTGACGAGAGAAGAAGCACATGCAACAGAGCTCTGTTTATGAGTGTGTATGTGTGTGTGTGTGTTTCTTACATGGCAATGTGGTGGGTCGTGATGATAAGATACACTCGTTCCATCACATCCTGCTGCGTTTGAAGGGCTAATGGTGATAGTGCGGAAGAGGAGGGAGCAATAAGATCAGGTCATTTCAGAAGCTAACAGGAAGTACTGAACGGCTACAGAGTTCTTATCACTTCCACCTACGATTCAGTCTTCCTCACATTCTACCTTCCTCCTTTCTCTCAACAAAAAAGTTTCTTATTCACTCTGCGTATACAAGAAGGAATACATTTATTAGTACAGTATATTGTACAGTAGATAGTGGACAGAACAAAAATATAACTTAACTTTTACTGTTACAAAGTTCTGGCACTGGAGACTCCTTCCAAAAAAAAAAAGTGAATTTACAGAAAAGTTGGCATTTTAACCGTTTCTATTGTATATGGCGTGTCTACTGTACGGATCCCAGAATAAGTTGTTACAACAGAACCCATAACATACTTTATTATGATGAATGTAATAACCTGAGATATGACTTACAGCCAGAACTTTTCCCAGAAACGTGAAAGTTCTCGCCCTATCATCGCGAGTTTGATTCCCGGGTGATATTGTAACCTCCCGCAGCCGGAGGTCTAAGAGAGAGCTGATTGGCCGAGCTCTCTGAGAGGGGAGGGATGAGAGGTACGTAGTGCTCCCACATTAATCACGGCTCTACAGCCAATCAGTGAGCTCGCGCAGCGAGGATAGCGCTGTTCTCCGAGTGTGTGACTCCGCCCCCAACGGTGCGTGAGCGAGCAGTTCGAAAAGATGTGGTCGGCTGGCGTCACGTGGTTCAGAGGAAACACGTGATAGTCTTCGGCCCTCTCGACTGAGTGGTAGTAGTAGCCTTAATGTGGGAGCCCCCTAGTGACGGGGAGGAATTGGATACGACTAAATTAGGGAGAAAAATCAGGAATTTTTTTTTTTTTTTAATCTGTTGACCGTTAATATTGGAGGTTTACGACATGAAGCAGATTTACATCTTAAGTTTAGAAGGTATGGGAGCCACCAGGGATCCAGCGATACGATATTATCACGATACCTCAGTGGCAATTTGCTTTGTATTGCGATTATTTTAGTATCACGATTTTATGAATATCCTGATTGAATATTATTATTATTTTGTTGCAATTCTAAACAACATAACGCCTACCACACAGGATGCTGTTCTCCCCGCCATCGTGTGAATACTTTAGAGTGCACCACCTATAGGATTATAAAGGAACTGCAACATATTACAACCTCACGTGAAAACATATATAAATTAAAAGATAATTCGAAAAAAATAATTTTGGAGTCAATGTGGCAATACATGATTTGCTACACAAAAGAATCATGATATGAAACGATTTGGTACCCCGTCTCCTATGTTCTAGTGACAGATGGGAACATGAAAATGAGAAGACTGAGCGATGTTAAATCTCCAGCTGCATCAAAGGATTCTTTTGCTTTCCTGCATATATTCAATCAGTCGGTGAGGCCTATCAGACAAATCTGATTTCTCCGCTCGCCCGAGGATCTTTCTGAATCCCAGAGCAGAATGAGAGAAGGCCTTGTTTTCTCCATGAGCCCCGGAGCGATGTCTGACTCGCACAGGGCCTTTTTTCGAAAAATCTGCCTCTTAACCTCGTTACTGCTGACTTCTGTTTCCTTCCTGGCCCCTCCCTCCTCTGTGAGTGTCTGAGTCTGGGCCATATTTAAAGTTTAACAAAAAAAAAAAAAAAAAAACACGAATGCCCAGGTCTGCACAGACAGACCTCGGTGAGCGGCTGATGTGTCTAATGTAGCTCATATACGAGGCACGGCTTTGACAGATGTATTATTATCCCAGTCTGGACATGTTCTGAAGGTCTCCCTGTAGCATAAGGACGGGAAATACGAGACAGAAGACACAGCAGCTCCACATCTCTCAGCTGCCAGTCAGAGTGATGTATGGCTGTAAGTGCCTGGCAGGCAGTAAACACACTGGCAGGGCATTAATATTTAAGTAGTGTGTGCATTCCTTCTCTTTTAACGCACATAAAGCAACGCTGGCCCTGTGTTTTACTAATTAATACTTAGAGCCTCTAATTGCTGGGTCTGATTACAGTGACTTTGAGTAGCATTATTTTTTATGTCAAGGTGCATCATTCAGCTTTAAACCTTGACAGTCTGAATCACTCAACTAGAGATGAAATAATGACGCGTCGCGAATGACGCCTTTTCATTTTGACAAACAGAAGAGTAAAATCAGAAGAGTAAAACGAAATGCCACGCCTGGGCAACTGGCAGTTCTCTCGCCGCGTGTGATATAGAAAGTGAGTGGTAAATAAAACGGCTCATGCTGGCAACCACAAGCATGGCCGTTAGCAGCACAGCCCACTCACACCCATGCACTGAAACATACACACACTTCAGATCTCTCTCTCTCTCTCTCTCTCTCTGGGTTTTCTTTTAAACTTGCATGAGGTCTGCTTTTTAACAATTTCATCATATACAGTATACAGTATATATGACGATCCCAGTCAAGATGCCTCACAAACACCACCTGCACATTACAGGAACCTGGCTAGGTGTTATTGCCACATCTTCCATACAGTCCTGAGCTCACTCCAAACCAATTCCACCTGTTTGGACCTTTTAAAGGAGTTCCTGGGAGGCCAGGGTTTCAGATGTGAAGCAGGCAGTCTGATCGTGGCTCCGGCATCCCGAGAAAAATTGATGGTATCCAAGAACTAGGGATGGATGCATTCATGTATCAGGGGATTATCCAGAGAAATAAAGGGGGATTTTACTCTCATAGCTGTGTTCTGTTATTCTGCACGATCAAAAGTCCCGGTTTGACTTGAATGCCCTTTGTTTTTGTTTTTTTTGTTTTTTTTGTTTTTTAACAAAGCACACACATATCGAAGTTAAAAGTTCATCCGTGCCGGAAGACATGTCGTCACCTGTCTGTAGACGGGTTTACTGGGCTATCTTTGTCGCCTGTTGTTGCATGCAGGTGCTGATGTTAAACACAGCTGGATGGCAGCGTGCACCATGCGGCTCAGGTTTTAGTGTACAGAGGAAACTGAGACAGGAAGTAGTGCCAGCGCTTGTTGCTGCCTCGGTGTTCTGCTACGTTTCGATATATATATTAACGTCTACCTGTATACTGGCACTAGTAGGGGTGCTATTGATGTAACAGAGATAATGGGTATGTCAGTTAGGGCGTTAATCTGAACTGAGATTAAGTTTATTAAGGAAACAGTGGGTTTTGCAAATGTATTGTTGCGTTGTTGTTGTTGTTGTCTGAATGATATCAATCTTGCCTCGATTTATGCTTCTCCGTAGAGCTTAATTACCATTGTTTAGGTATTTATTGAATGAGACTTTCTCTACTTGCTATTTATCTTGAAAAAGACACATCTAATTTAAAAGACAGGCTAAGACAAGGACAATGTGTGCATTTTAAAAGTTTCCGTTATCGCAGACTTTTCTCTCAAAAAGTAATCTGTTAATAAATGATATATTCTGACTTTCTGAAAGAGTAGCTATTATGCAAAAATCTTAGACATTCACATGGGTCTCCAGGTTGTGTGTCTTTTTTTTGTATCTCATTTTTGTATGAGCCGGAGCTTAAATGAGCCAGTTAGATTTATCTTCTAATGTGAGCTCATATGAGAAGATCCCTCCCCCCGGCTTGTTGCTCAGTTCAACCCACCTCTGAGGCGTGTGTCTCAGCAGAAGCTTATTTACATAGACACTAAAATGCACATTTGAAAGAGGGGTGAAGGGGAACTATTGAGGAACAATAAAAAAAAAAATGCATGAGCTGAGGGGTATTTCAGCTGAAACAATAATATGCACACTTTGGTGGCCTCTGAGTAAGTTAACTTGTTAAAGACAGTGTAACATATGGGACCTTTAATCTGCAGTTGGAGCTGTCTTTAAAGTATATTGTATTGTGAAATTCATAGTTTAACCTAGTACAAGAAATATACAGGATGATATGTGGTGTTATACAGGACATAATGGCTACAGTATACAGTATATATATATTATACAACACATAATGGCTACAGTATACAGTATATATATATTATATAGGACATAATGGCTACAGTATACAGTATATATATATTATACAGGACATAATGGCTACAGTATACAGTATATATATAT
>JAQMYJ010000011.1:23452647-23480847 GCA_030014305.1 Clarias laeviceps | reverse complement strand
ATATATATATAAAATATCTCTGGTGATGCACTTAGAACATAACTCGCATGAACTCATTCATTCTCTCCCTCATCTCACATTCAGTGCAGCTTCAACTGGCAAGAAAAAAATCAACTACTGTAAAAGTCTAGACCACGAGCTCTTAGTCTAGGGATTAAACTGTCTTTTTCTTTTTCTCGGTAAGGTAACCGATGCCTTGCGTCTCTTTCAGTAGATACGCTTGAATCTGTACTTAATAATGAATTGTTCAATGTTTAAAAAAAGTTTTTTTAAATGACCTAGAAATATTTCAGCCCTCATAAAGACAATCAAGCTCTATGAATATGCATGATTCTGAAAATTGGAAATACACTCATGTTGCATTTGCCACATGGCGACACAAATTGGATTTCCGAAACAGACTCCCAAATCGCATTTTCATTTTATCTGAAAATGGGCACCTCTAAGATTCTCTGGATCATTATGGGTTCTTGTAATCTTAGAAAAAATGATAGATTCTTCTTATGGAAGGAACCTTGATTCGGATGTACAGTAGCTTTTTAAAGAGGAACCTTTTCTTGGAACCTTTTAGGACAAGAAAACATCCTCTACAGGGTTCTACGTAGAACTTCTTAGAGTTCTCACAAATTAAACTAAAGAACGCTTATGTATGTTATATCTAAACGTTTACAGATTCCATCAGAAGGAACATTTCCAGGCATACAGGGTTTTTTCTAAAAGAGAAACTGAAGCATCTTTTAGGATTGTATAATTTATACTTTTTTCTAATATCACTTCCTTCTGAGGAAACCTTTACATAGAACCTTCAGAGTTTCCACAGTGGGACAAACCAAGAACACTAAAGGAATGCATCATTATTATTTTTTTCCTTTAAATGAATCTTTCTAAAAGAACGTTTGTTGGAATTCTCTCCAGGAGTCAAGGTCTTTATTCTAAAGGTCTTCATTAAAACTTTGTTTCCGTCGAGGGACAAACTGAAGAACGTATAAAGTTTATTTGTTTCACAATTTTTTATCTAATCCGTTGTATGGTTTAAATAGAAAAGGAAAACTCCTTCTCCTTGTTTTGGAGTTACATTAAAACCTTAAAAAAAAAGGAACAATAAATGTATCTATTCTTGTTCTCACTTAACTGGTATCCATGAGTCATATAAATGACATTAGTGTTCAGAATGACCTACGACCTCCAAAATGCACAGCTTGGCATCCCTCCCTACCCCCCGCAGGCGTGCTTGTCTCATCTGGCATTTCACCAGCGTAGAGTCATGTGCCACCCACTTGTTGAGCCCTGGGAAGGGGCACTGGATTGAGGCAAGCCTGGGGGCTCGTACTGCCTTCAGGGCTTTGGGTCATGTGGTACAGCATGGAGCTGAAAAATGTTAGGGGTCAAATGGGTCACGTTGTGCCACTGAAAGGCAGAAGCAGAGGCAGAAGGAATTATGGGGTCGGCGCTTTTCTTAACGGGCTGGTTTGGGGTTTAAAAGCCGAGTCATTGTGTGAGCGAGTCTGGCTGTTTGTTTAGCTCGAAGCTGAGTCTTTGGGCTTCTTTGAATGTCTTGGTAGTGCGACTAAGTTGTATTCAGGAAAAGTAAACAAATACTTTCTGTGATTACCTCTGCCATGAAGGAATGCTTGTAAAAGCTTGGAACTGGTATAAAAATGATTTGCAAAGATTCTGTAATCACATCTTTAAAGTGATGTTCATGTGGAACGTGGTTGGAAACGATTATTTATAGTGATTCTAGTGGGGGAAACAAATGAAAGGAGCCTAAATCAGCCTGATTCTGTTCTGATCATCTTCTGATTTCATATGTTCTGATTACTGCGCGATTTATATCCGATTGGACTGTCTGATTCTGTTAGGAGGAGCAACTTATTTTTTTATGACGCTAAATCTGTCCATGGATGTCCGAATCTGATCATCTGATTTTCTTCTGTAAACTTTCAGTCTGATTCTGTTTTGGCTGTCTGACTCTATCTGATTCATGTACTGTATGAGAGTGTGTGTTTCTGTTCTGATGACTGTCTGGTTCCATTTGATTTAGTTATGTGTTTTTCTTTTAATGAATATTTTAATCTTTCATTTTCTGTAATGAGGCTGTCTAATTCTGTCCAGTCCAATCCTGTTTTTGCTATGAAGACGGTCTGATTCTGTGACATGGGTATGAGACCATCTGACTGCGTATTCTTATGTTTTGAGGACTGGCTGAATTTTCTCTGATGTTGTTATGAGGACCATCTGAATCTGTCATAACTGTCTGATTCCATCTGATTCTAATAAAATGACCACCTGCCTCCATTAAAACTGTCTGATTCTGTTGAAATGACCCCCTGACTCTGTTATGACTGTCTGATTCCGTCCGATTCTGTCGAGAAGACCCCCTGACTCTGTTATAACTGTCTGCTTTTTTTTTTACGAGGGCCACCTGATCACACTGAGACTGTCTGATTTTAGTTATGAGGACCATCTGATTTTGTTCTTGACTGTCTAAATCTGTCTGATCCTGTTCTAAGGCCATCTGATACTGTTATGAGTGTCTGAGTCTGTTATGAAACAGTCTGATTGTGTTATAATGACTATCAGACTTTGTTATGCTCAGCATCTGTTTCTGTTTTGACAAGTGGCTTATTTTGTCATGACGATTGATCACGGTTTGATAATTGGCTTATTCCGTTATAATGACTTTCTGATTCCGTAATGACAGCCATCTGATTCTTATTATAATGAGGATCTGATTCCCTGATGAGGACTGTCTCCTTTAATAATGACCATTGTTCATTCTGTATGACAGATGTCTCGTTCTGTATAAGGACCATCTACGTAATCCGTCCGTCTTTGCGTCCGGGAGTAAACTAACAATCGTAGGTTATGTGTGACCTGGACACCTTTATCCTGGACCTTTATTTTTCTAAAAGTATGTCTCAGTTATTTTGACACTGTACATGTTTGTTGTTCATGCAGGGTTCCTGAAACCCCAGTGCTCGCTGGCGCCGCCCCCTCAGAGAGGCCGCTCCGGGGAATCCTGCTCCTGCTTCAGCGGCATGTGTCCTCTCCATCAGCGCAGACTCTCCACAGGTAACACAGCCTCGTCACTCAGCAGCTGCCAGCGCACAAAGCCGGCACTGTAGTCCGTCCGCCGCTCGGCACATTCAAGAAGTCTTTTGTGCGCCTACGGTCGAGGGCACACACATGCACACACATCGCACTTCGCTTTTATTCACGGTTTGAACGGATCTTTAGAGCATGTGAGTAAATAATGTACAGGTGTTCCACATAGAGAGCTGTTAACCCAGTTGTTCTTGAGTTTTTTCATCACTCAGGCTTGAGAATGGCGGGTTACAGTAGCACGTGCTTGAGTTCCTCAAGGTACGCCGAGTATGCCGCGTCCCATCACACGCATACTATTCAGCTCTAGATCGGCTCGGCGGTTGCTGCGAATTTGTAAAATCCACTAGAGCCGCTTGCATTTCAGTAGTTGTACACGATACAATTGAAATCAGAAAACATTTTCATTCATAGTGCCACATTTCCGAGTGACAGACTTGCATTACCAGTCTCTGTGGTTTTACTTCAGCAGAACGCAGCATGATAATATAAATGATAATAGAACTATATGTCATATATTACTTCCTGGTCCCATGCTGGTGCCATTCTAGCTTTAAAATATCGTCAGTATAAAGTTCTACAAGGTATAAGCTAGAAAGACATGAGCTGGAAAGGTGTTTTTCGATTACATTTAAAACCTTTTTCATGTAATATTTGAGCCCTGACGGTTCATGATCTTGGTCTCTTCATAGTATTGTTGGGTATTTAAGTCTTTATGATGGAGGATGCTAAAGATTTCTTGATTTTAGTCTGTTTTTGTCAGGATTTTTGAAGGAAGCTGATAATGACTATTCACACAACATTAAACGTGACAACAAATTGCTGTAATACAAGAAAAGTAAACACTGCAGGGTGTAAAATAATCAAAAGTTGTTTATTACCGCCAACTGTTTTACGTTGGTGTACCAGGAATTTTTGACTTTTTGCCCACTTCACGTCTGAAACACCGGCTTCCCAGGAACTCCTTTAATTCCTCAACTATGTGGGAATATCTTGGAGTGAGGTCAGGACTGTACGGGTGATGTGGCATTAACTCCCTGCTGAGTTCCTGTAATGTGCAAGTGGTGTTGGTGAGCGATTGTGTGTACAGTTCACACAGACAAATGCGATTCGAGAAGTTCGATTGATTTTCAAGGATCAGGCGTTCCACTCGCTGAACGTTTACAGGAATGAATGCGGTGGACTCCAAACCATCTCATTCACGCACACACAGCTTTCTTTAAAAAGTTTTAAATGCTTTATTGCGGGTAAGATCATCATCACTGTACATGGTTGAAGTTGTCTGTAAACGTCAATCGGTTGTACGTTATTAATTATGTTATAATTGCTAAATAAAATAAATAAAATGAATTATTATTATTACTGTTATTAGAATTATTATAAGACAAGTCACAAGACAAGACATCAAATAAGTCCCACTTTGGCTTGAACGCCAGCTCAGTGGTTAACCAGTCTCAAGGGTTTAAGAGTTTAAATCTCACATCCACTCTGTGTGTGCGTGTGTGTGTGTGTGTGTATGGAGTTTTCTCCATGTGGTCGGTGGGTTTCCTCCAGGTTCTCCGGTTTCCTCCTACAGTCCAAAGACATGCATTGTAGACTGGTTTGCTTTATCTTGATGCCATCAGCACGTATAGTAATCAGATTGAGAGATCAAAAATTTAGAGATTTTTGGCTATTTTCATGTGAAAGTCAGCAAAAAATAACATTAAATAGCAGCAACGCAGTGCTCCATGGGCTCTTCCTAAAATTTCTCAAAGTGTTAATGACGGAGTAGACAAGCACTTGATTGCCGGTAGCAACCTAACCGGTGGCGATCTTTTGCTAAATGTTTAAACTAACGTGTAATTTTCACTCATGCGGTTTCTGTCTCTGACATGCTTTTTCCTGTAAACTGGTTATACAGTAATTTGTGGCTTCACAAGGACTCAACCAGACACGTTAGTCTTGGGTAAAAACAATCAGTGTTAAAAAACAAAAAGTTCCTAAAATATTTTTGTAGGTTTCTTCTGGTTTAAGAGTTGGTTTTAATCATGAGTGTTTGTAATGTTTTATTTTTTTTTTAAAGACATTTTCTCAAATACCAGGACGTGTTTGAACAGTGTCTCCCAGGCACACGTGTCTTTTTGTGAAGCAGTCAGAGCGCCATGTGATTGATTAACTACATTTTTACTGTCATGACCCTGAGTAGGGGCGGTGTGTGTGTGTGTGTGTGTGTGTCTCCAGAGCAGTTACAGTCAGTCTGCATGCTTTATTGAGCTCGCTGACAGAGCGGCGATCTGTGTGTGTGTGTGTGTTTTTTTATAGGTTCGTTTGAAGGCTTGTTTGACTTTGCTGAAATATTCAAACCCATTTACACTCCGGCGGTAACTCTGGTATCTCTGTAAAAAGTTGGCTGTTTATGCCCGGATTCCACGCAGCCCTTCGCCAAGCCGGCCAGCACTGCTGAAAATTAGTTCCGTCTTTTTATTATGTTCTCCGCATTGGCCACATGAAAGTCGAATGGAAAGGCAGTCTTTAAAAAGGGAGCATGGCGTGGTGCGGTTTTTTTTTGTCGTAAGCAGGTTTTAATCGTTGGCTGCAGAAAAGCCGGGGGGAGCCTAGCTGGAGTCGCGCGTTTATAGAAGGAATAATGACAATGTTTCTAATTAGGAAACGTGTCGCTGTAAATCTTACGCCGAGCCCGAAGGAGGCCAGCCTAAGTGTATGTGTGTGTGTGAGTGTGAGTAAGCGACTGATCCGTAGTTGATCCACCTGAACTTCTCTGCACTCACTGATGTGGCCGCACTTGAGATTCCGGCGGTTTTATATTGTTTTGGATTTCCGTAAAAGCAAATCCTTGCTGGAAAGAGAGCGTGAGAAACGCAGCATCCCCATGCTCCCGTCTCGGCACCCGTCTTTGTTTTTCATTTGCGTTAAAGGTTGGGTTTCGCATGTGAAGTGTAAGGAGGACCTAGGAAGAATTTTTTATTATTTTTTTGCAAGTGTTGTATAAGGTGAGCGTATTAAAAAAAAAAAAAAAAAAACATGGCTTTTTTTTTTAAAGCAGCTCACAATGCCGGCCTTGTCCTGAAGATTTGGGCTTCTTCTCGGCACGCTGAGCGGAGGAATGGAAAAGATTATCCGCAGGAATGTCTGGGGTGCCCTCAAACCCAGAGCTCCACGCGAGCGGCCAATGGGAGAGCACAGGCGAGCAGCGGGCTAATTTTTTCCTGATGAACTCAGCCGCCTGCTCCATAATGGGTCCTGATTGCCAGCTCTGAACTCACATATGGACCATGTTTGGAGAGACTGAATTGTGGGACCAATTCAGTATTGGGCGGGGTAGGAAAAAAAAAAAAAAAGGTTGCTGGCTCTGCCTTTGTTGTTTCATTAGAGCGGGTAATGGATGCACTCTGGCTCTTTCTGTCCATCCTTTTCCTCCAGGTGTGCTTTTTAATAATCACACTTTATTAACTTCACTCTGGAAGGAGTTACACCCGACAAACCAACCTCTCGCCACTTCTATAACCAGCGTAATTGTCCTGCTTGTGCTTCAGGGGCCCCGGTGCCTTGGAGTAAATGGTGGCTTCATAAATTCTGCCAATTAATTTGGTGCTTATTTATCGTCCCGAGTGGTTAGAGAGAGAGAGAGAGAGAGAGAGAGAGAGAGCCTGAATTAAGGCCATAAATTTGAATGCGGGAATGTGGCCGACACGAGCTGAGTGTATTTTTGCTCTTTGTTTAAAGACTTAAGCTGAACCATAGATCTTCAGTAAAAAAAAAAAAGGGGAAGGGAAAAAAAGCGCCATGTGGTAAAACTCCAGCGAGCGATCCAAGCATGTGTTTGTAGACCTTGTGGTCACGACGGGGGCGGGGATGCCGAAAACCGAGGGGGAGTCGCGGCAGCGGCCGTTGCCTCTGTATACGTTCTGGATCAGGGTCTCGGAGAGGGCAGGGGTCAAGGGAAGGGAGCTTGTTAGCTCCGACATGTCCCACACTCCTCCGGTTTTAATTGGCCCTAGCCACCGTACACACACTCCCTCACAGCTTCCTGTTGGCCAGGCACTCGGAGTCGATTACAGGGCCGGGCCCTCTCCTCCCTCTTGGATTCATCATCATCATCATCATCCCGTGCAGTGGCTATTTTAATGCTTTTATTTATTTAAGCTGCTCTTCAAAGCCAAGACACTGAAAGGAGGCACTTGAGTAACCATTTTTCTTGGGATTTTTTCTTTTTTTTTCAGACTGGAGTATGCTTTGATTTGAGTACTTCTTTCATTTCTGGGCCCAATTAAAGGGTTTCATTTTAACTCATTTATACAGTAAGTCCCGTACATACGTACATCCGAGTTACAAACTTTCGAAGATACGAACATGCCATTGTGCAATGTTCAATCGCGAAAGTTTGATGACATGTACATTGTCATGTGCATGCAGCGTGCATCCCAGGGTGTCCCGAAGCAACCGGAAAGGCTGCGGCGATGAAGCTGGGACGGCTAACAAGCGGCAAGCAATATTCGTTCTAAAGAGCAAGGACTAGATCATGGAACATATGAGTTTTATACTGTGTATAGCCGATTGTGTTGGTATTCTAGTACCTAGACAATGTTTGTTGGACTTATGAACAAATTGAACTTACAAACACACTCTCAGAGCAGAACTTGTTCGTATGTAAGGGACATTTTGAAGGTGGCTGAGATCATCCGTGGTGATTGGTAGCTAAATACCCACACATGCTAAGCTTATGAGCTCGGGCAGCAAGGGATTAAAGCAAAACATTTCAAACCTTTTTTTACTTTTTAACTTTGTAGTTAAAAAAAAATTAGATCTTAAGATTTTCTTATTATACAAAAAAAGGTGAGAATGTTAAAATCAATTAGAAATAAATGTGCAAGTAGATAATTGCGCTGATGTCAGGTCGTCCCTGAATGAAACAGAAATAAGAGTGCTTCCTTTGGCAGGGGGTGACGGCAGCCGTCTGTGGTGGCTTGGTCAGGGGAATTCAGACACACTAAGCCTTTGATAACTCACTGAGCACTTAATCTAACCACAGCGTGCTTCTATCACACTGAAATGCTACTTATTGACAGGACTTATCAAACAAGAGGGATACCATCGATACCACCCCGGCTTCGACAGGACCGGCCTCTGGCTGAGGAAGTCAGCCTGGAGCTAGCTTTCTCATGCTCTCCTCTGTCCTTCTCGCTTTCTCTTTCTCTCTCTCTCTCTCTCTCTTTATATTTTTTTAGAAGACTCAATCAGTTCAAATATGATTAACCATAATCAATCTACAGTATTATTCTCCAAAGGATTCAATCTGCTCGTTCTCAAACTGAGCATTCTTACTTCTATTCTGGGGGAAATTCAAATTGTATGGTATAAAAATAAATTAAAAACTTAGAATTTGATTTGGGCCACATTTGAATGCAATCTCAATGTAAGATAAATATTTTTAGGGCTTCTTATGGTAATCAAACCAAAATCAGTGATATAGGGTGTCAAAAAATATTCATTTTTCTACCACTTCAGTTTCCTAATTGGGCATCTGACGGATTTTAGACGCATAATGCTGTCCAAAAGTATGAACCCTCCCCTCATTTCTTTATATTTTGCTACCAAAGAGTCAGACTTACTTGTATTTTTGATGTAGTCCTAAGCAATACTTCTCCAGGCTTCTTGGCTCCCATTTTGACCAAGTTTTTGGTCTCTCATTTTCAGTCCAGTCCCTTATTAAGCCACACAGTGACCTATGAATCATTCGAGCACAAAAAGAAAAAAATCAAACTTAAGGCATGAACCAGTGAGAAACAGGTGCAGATGATGACAGATGATCAGGCCGGTGCTTAGTGTACTGGTGATGCTGAATGCTGAGTGGTTGGAACAGACGAGAGGGGAAATAAAATTACTGCTTGTCTGCATTTTTTTTTATTTAATCTACATAATAAAATTTCATTTAATATGAAGAAATAAGGGGGAGGTCTAGACTTTTGCAAAGTACTGTATGGTGAGGAAGTTGATCTATTTGATCACTATGTTTTTTTGCAGTAGGTCTTTGCTTTCACCTTGTCCTGCTACTACTACACTACAGAGAAACTGTGTTTAATAGACTCCAGGTCACTTCAGTGGGTAAGAAACCCAATACAGGATAAATAACTTTTTTTTTGTTTACATTGTCTTCGGCAAACAAGATTCACCCAAACGCCACGGAAAGAGCAGCCCTGGTTGTGAACATTAGCAAAGGAAAGTTTAGGCAGAGTCTATTTTGGCACTAAAGCAGTCAAACATGCTTGGAATTACGCTTGGAGAGCGGAAGGAGAGGTGCAAGCTGAGAGAGCATTTGATCCAGATGCCACCAAGGCCGGCGGAAGGTCAAAGCAGGAGCACCTGCTGCCCCACGTCGTGGTATCCCGGTCTACTGAAACATTCCCGAAGTCCGAGAAATGACTTTCCAACCAGACTACAAGTTCTACAGCAGGACCGTCTGAGGAAGCAAGGCATGCTGGGTCGGGAACGGATAAGCAGTCATGGCACCAATATGGTTTTCCATTAAAGGGTCGAGGGATTGTGCATAGACGACGCCGGCAGCTCAGGAGCTAATGGAAATTTCTTATTTGGGTGTGTCACTGTTCACTGGAACGCTACAGGGAGAAAAATGCCAAGTGTATAAATCTACTGGAAATTTTGGCACCTTTCTGGATGTGTGGGTTTTTTCCCATTGGTAATCAGAGAAATCAAGTCGACAAAGCTATCGTCCAGATTTTTTGGTATTGTGCACAATTGAAGCACAATCAAACAGAAATAGTTCGATTTTTTTTAAAAATTATTATTATTATATGACTCGTTTTTTCTTAGCCAGTAAAAGCTGGTAAAGCAAATGTTGTTGTCATTGTCCACCCTGAAGACTGTCATTAGTGTGTTTGTTCTTGTAGTCATTCAGGTAGGTGAGAAATATAAAAAAAAAAAGGACATATTTCTTGTTTAATTGTGTTTTGATGAGTTTTATTTATTAAAATTTTTTTAAGATCCCTGGCCTTTTCCTGCTGGCCATGTGTCAACATTAAGGGCACTTTCAAATGAACTCTTGCGAAAAACAGACCATTAGCAACACACTGCGTTCAAGCAACACAGATGCTGCAGGGAGGAAAACTAGGACAGGGTGTATTTGATTGGGCAAAACAGATTCCCTCGTGGCAGCTCGTAGACACGTGCTCGTGTCTATTACTGATATTGGTACCGAGATAAATGACGGACGTGGCCGTGCAACGAAATGCACGTGAATCTGAACAGGTGGTGACGAAGAAGTTTAAAATTCCAAAAATAAAATTAAGTAGAATATATACGAGGGGCGTTCGAATAAAAAAAAAACTGAAAAAATGAAACTGCCTGTGAATGAAGGTGTAAAACTGATGGCCTTTTTGGAAATTCCAAGCGCTGGTCAGTGATAAGACTCTTACTGTACAGTAGCGTTCCCACTCTCATCCGATCTTCAAACGCATGCATCACATGCTTTTGTATAAATCTAAAAATATATTTTTTTAAGCAAATATAGTGCATGAAAAATGATCACTGTCGTTCCTATATGTGTGTTCCATAGCTAGCTCTATTTTCGTAAACGGTGTTCGTAAATACTGCGATTTTCAACGTGCAGTGCCAGATGGTGCAGTTCCTCAGATAACAGTCGCCTCGCATGAGCTTAATATGAAGCCCTTCTGAGACCCGGGTTATTTCTCTCAAACTTCTCGGATTCCACCGCTGCCACTGTGACGATTATGTCTCTCTTAGCTTTAGGTTTGGAAGGAGTCTCATGAGCTTTGCAACAGTCAGATGTACGAGTGGCGTTCAAGTCTGTGCAGAATAACAGAACGCAGTTATGAGAGTCAAAACTCACTTTATGTCTCTATATAATCCCCTGCTGCACTAATGCACTTATCACTAATGTGTTTCACTAGTGCTTGGACACCATCAAGGTAGCAAGTTTTCTCAGTACGCCAGAGCCATGATCAGTCTTAAACACTGGCCTCCCAGGAACTCCTGTCCCAAACATGTGGAAATGAAATGAAGTCAGGACTGTATAGAGGATGTGATAATGACTCCCATAGTTTATTAGTGTAATGTGCAAGTGGTGCTGGTGAATGATTGTGTTTACATAGACGAGGACAAAGCTCAGGCCGAATGTTCACGGGAACGACTGTAGTGGGCTTCGAGCCACGTCATTTGTGGACGTACAAACGTCTTTAAAACGTTTGCGCAGTACAAATGTTCCACCGTACTGTGCTTGACGTAATCGGTTTTACCCCACAAGTCCCGGTTTGACTCGAACGACCCCGGGTTGTTGTTGTTTTTTTTTTTTTTGTTCTCAGATTTAGAGAATCCTCTTAAGCACGTATTGTATTTCCTCTCTGCTGATTACCGAAGCACTGCAGCAGCCCACACTTATCAATATTCCTTTCGCAGATTAGCTGCAGCTCCCGCTCGTGTATTTCTTCGGCCGCTGCAGCTGCCTGTAACCCAGCACGGTAATGCTGCTGTATATTTAACGCCTCCACAGCCATCTGTCCTGGTGTATTGTGATCCACTCCGGACATGTGTGTGTGTGTGTGTGTGTGTGTCCACTATGTGCTTATATACACCAGCACGAGGCTGTATCTTTTTATAGCAGCGCTTTATATGATACCCCCCCGAAACACACACACACACAGTGGCACTTTTTCCTCCATCATACTGTTATTCAAAAGTAGAGGATCATGATTTGCGATGAAAGAACCCAACTCCCCTCAAAATCAGCTGTTCTACTCGGTCCACTCCGATACGTGACTAATAAGGCGGCGTAACACACACACACACCCAAGCACAAAGATACAGCCCATGTAATCAGTGTGTGAATCTGAGGGACGGTATTGCATCACATTTTGTCTTTTTAAAGCTTCAGCATTACAGAGACTCGCTTGCTCATGAGTTGTTGGGTTTTTTTTTCTTCATTTTGTTTATTACACGGCGGAATCTCTGATGAAACGTTGGACGGTTTAAGCGATAAAACAGGAGCTTGTGTGGTTACTGTGGAAATGTGTCGATTCAAACACAGGGCTTTTCAATCGTCTCTGTGTATTTATTCATTTCGAACATGTGGAATTCGTGTCGAAAAAAATTACAAGTCTTTCCGGAACGTCTTACGTTGTTTGACTTGCTATAAAACCGCAGTATATTTTCCCATCAGCGTTCATTTAGCTGAGGCTGGAGCGTTATTTCTATGCAGATTAAAAAAAAAAAAAAAAAAAACTAGTGTACTGTATCCACTTTGTAATCGATTCTGTTTTTCAGACGCTTTTGTTTCCGCCGTCGTCGATGTGCCGGTGCAGGCCCTGCTGACACGTCTCACACTGTTTAGATATCATGAATCAGATATTCCACACAGATATGCGCAGCGTAAAAACTGCGCAGTTAGAGAAATGATAACATCTTAGAACGTTCATGTAAACCTGTGATTCACAGCCGCATCTGCTATCAGAGCTGCTGTTATCGTAATCCAGAGATTTCAATGTTAGTTTTGGATCATTTAAATGGACTCTCTCTGTGTTGTGAAGTGCTACTGTATGTATCTCCTCGGGGAACCGAGCTTTGGCTTGGCTTGAGACTTCCGAGCAAATCCACACGCTGTACACAGGTGTCGGTGATTTGTCCCAAAAAGGAGTGTGCAACGAAATCTGCCGGGAAATACGAAGGGCGTTCAAGTCAAACCGGGATTTGTGATGAGATTTCGTCAGGCACAAGTACGGTGATGAGACTGTTAGCCTCAGTAAAACATCTCAGTGGTGCAAGCATTAGTGAAAAGAAAGTGCATGAGTGTTGCAGGGGATGATAAAGTGAAAATAAAGATGGTTTTAACTCTGAGAACTACGTTGCATAATTCTGCACAATCAAAAGTCCCGGTTTGACTCGAACGCCCATCGTGATAACTTTTTAAAAATGAAGTCAGACAGACATTCTAATGTGAATTCCACACACTCGTCCAGTTTGTGTGTGTGTGTGTGTGTGTGTGTGTGTGTGTGTGAGAAAGAAAGACAGAGAATGGGAATGTGGAATGTGGATGAGTGTGTGATTGTTTCAACGGCTCCACCTTTGCTTGTAATCTTCACCACTGGAGTGTGTGTCCCACGGTGTGTCTCTCTCTGCAGGAAGACAGGGGCTTCCTACTTCCTGTTTGCGCGCGGAGAGAAAGGAAAAGGTTGAGAATTTGAAGGGAATTTTCCCATGTACATGACTTCACACACACACACACACACAAAATAAAAAAATAAAAAAATCAGGATATCCATTCATTTGAACATATGATTTCTGCATAGAGAGGGACGTTGCTATGACAACGAGGTTAAACCACACCCCCCTCCATTAGCACACACACTCAGAAGCCCAGGACACCGCGAATGGCCGGATCTCAAGAACCGTACGGCTTTAAAAGGAGCCGTTTTTCACAGTTTTGCCCATGAAAAGCGATGCATCTTTGCGCCCCTACTTCAAAATTTCTCAAGGGATTGACTCTAGTTTAAAAATATGATCTCAGGAAAATATTATAATACACACTCTAAGTAATAAAACAATAAGAATGAAAAAAATGCAATGCAACACAATGACACTGGTGAATCCTTTCAAAAACCTGTAAATTATTAATAAATTTGTATAGATATCTGATATCTTGATTAACTATCCTGATGTATATGAACACACACATCTGTATGCACATAATTTGAAGTTGGATTTCAAAGTTCGAAGTTGGAAAATGAAAAACGAAACATGGGATAAAATATGAATAGGTGCATTAATGTTATAGAAGTGCACGTATTGATGTGGATACTATGCGCCCTAGCTCTCGCTGCTCCCTTGTCTTTCATGACAGTAAAACTCCAGTCGTCATCCTTTGTCAGGTTTTGGTCCTAATTGCCGTCTTTAATCCATCTTCGTAAAGTCTCGTCACACATTCACAGACAGAGTTGCAAACGAAGATGTTTGCAAACGAAGATTTTCGAGACTGATTCTTCAGATAAAGCATGCAGAGCCTCTCTCAGCCCGCAGATTAAATTCCCCTTTCAAGCTGCATTGTTGTTTTGCGCGGCTGGTTTGCTCTCCAGCCTTTTGATCTGCCTCTTCATGTTGATAGAATGACTGCAGATTAGGAGTGACCTTTGCTTTCTGTGACTAATTCTCATTTATCTTTGCGTTATTGCTCAACCGATTGGCTGCCTGTACATCGAGGCTTCGCTCTCTGAGCTGACAGAGGGACACCGAGTCAGGATTTAAGCTTTCTCTGCTTTGTTTTTGTATGAAGGAGGACGTCGGTCCGGTCAGAGGTCAGGACTCCGGCGAGGATAGCGGCTGATGTGATGCTACAGTCATTATCTCGATTATCTCAGTTATCTCAGCGACACTAACCACTCTGGACTCACGCATGCAGAAGTGGCGGATAGCGCTTTCCTCAACAGTGTGTTACTCAGCTTCCTAGTGATGCATGAGCGTGAAAAGACGCAATTGGCGGCGTTTTATGACGCACATGATGGAGCCCTAATAAGGCAGGTGGGAATCAGGAACCCCTGCAAAAAAAAAGTATCATTTTAATCTAACACTATATTTTTGATATTTACAGTCTGTGCTCTAAGAATTCTCTTTGATGGTTATATTAAAAACATCAGAGAGACGCAACAGCACGAATTGCCAAGCTCTGGCACACTCTCACTTTTTTGTCACAGCAAATCTGGCCAATCATATGCCTCAGCGAGGTTATGTATACAAAGAAAAGCATGAATAGCGTTTCCCTTCGAGTCTGTAAAACCGGTAAGACTAGCAGGTTCAAAAAGTTGGCAATTCACACACCATACAGTCTAGCAGAAATGCATGTACATATAGGGTACGTATAAGCGTTCTTAAAAATCCGGCAGTGGTCCCGTTTTAGCCTTTTATCCTTGCCACATTTGTTTCCCATTCGGCGAATCAGTTTGTCCCGAACATTCCATAGCGTTGTCAATTAAAAATGATTTGTAAAGCTACAGGTACCCTGACGAACTCAGAGAACAGGAAATCATTCTTCTTTGCTGGCAGGTAATAAATCAAATTAAGTATCACGGCTTGTATTTTAACAGAAAAGGGTGTGTGTGAAGGGAATGAGAGGAAATATGGCTGAGTGCGTGGGCGTGTGGATGAGAGCATGTGATTCAGAGCATGTGCATGCGTGTGTGTGTGTGTGTGTGTGTGTGTGTACAGTGTGCCTTTGACTCATTAGCAGAGCTTAGCGCTGTGTGCAATCAGCGAGCTGGATCAGGTGCTTGGTGTGAGAGTAATGTTTTCCAGCACACTTCTGAAGCAGAAGCTCAGGGTCACATAAAGGTCATGACCCCCGCTCTCTTACTTGTGTTTACACCCTGTACAAGGGCACATGTTTCATTCGAGACAGGAGGGATGAGGTGGGAGGGGGGACCCCGGGTGTCTTCTCGAGTGTGTGGGGACACGCCGACGAAGACTAGAGACGTAATCCATCCCTGCTAAGGTCAGCGTCCGAGACTGCAGTGTGTGTTATTTTGGAATGTCTAAACGTGTGTGTTTGTTGGGAGTTTGAAACGGCGTGGCGATACAGTCGATCGGTTTGAAGTGTGAGCGTGTGTGTGGTTTCCCGAGAACTATGACACACCGCGATATCTCTGAAAAACTTCAAAAGCTCAGAAGAACTCTATCTCGAAGTTTACTAGCACATACTGTACAGTATGTGGGTCACTGTAAGTCCACCTCAGCATCAGGGGGCGTGGCCGAGAAAGTATTTGACATTGAGTTTACACACAAAAGCCTACAGGATCCAAATTTTACTCTGTGTGCTTGGTCGCAGCGCTTAACTCCAAAATAAAAAAAAGTACGAGGCGCGTTCAAGTCAAACCGGGACTTTTGATTGCATCTTTCTGGCATCTCCGAAATTCCTTCAGTTCCAGTCCTGTTTTAGTGTGGACGGGCGACGGGCTGGTGTAGTGGTTAGCACTGTCGCCTTTGCACCTCCAGAGTCCAGGTATGTATGTGTGCCCTACGATGGATTAGCACCCCGTCCTCGTGTCCTAAGTCTCCTGGGATAGGATCCAGCCCCCCCCCCCTCCCCCCCCCGCGAGCGGTATAGACGATGAGTGAGTGAGTCAGTGTCTGTAGATTAAAACGCAAACAAGCTCGTGCCAAATTCTGTAAATGTAAATGTCAATGAGCTACCGCCCTTCATTTTTTCTAGCCAGTCAGGATGCAGGAATTGGGCACTTCGAATGCTATGTTCGAGCACATTTACAGTATGTTCATGAAAAAAATGAAAAAAAATTTTAAAAATGTAAAAATCTGTGTACATACATACACACACCCGATACCCATGTCCAAAAAGGATCAAAATCTAAATCAGATATAATAGATGCTGTTTAACTTTACTAATATTGTACAGTATGATAAAACATCACGTCATTACAGTGATGCAAAAAATAAGATCAGTGTCATTTGCTGAAACCGTATGAAAGAGATTCCGTTTTACGCCGAATGTCTAAAATTCCCAAGAGTAGATCAAGGTGTTGCTATTTTTACATCGCGTGCCAGGCTGGAATCTGTGTTATCCTAACTGCTTTTTCTCTCAGCTTGTGTGTTTGTGTTTGGTGTGCGAGTGGATGTGTGTGTGTGCGTGTGTGCACATATTTGTGCTTCGGCTTTACTGGAATTCAGAGCAGGAGTTGATCTTGTTTTGCTGCTTTATGAGTCTGAGTGTAGCTCTGTAATTGAGGTTATGGGTGATTAAACTCTCCATGGCCCTTCGCAATCCCCCAGCCGGCCATCGGTCAGTGTCGGAGACGATCTTCTCTGCTCAGTGTGTAATTGATTACTGTGTGTACTCTCGCTTTACCCCGGTCTCGATAAAGCTGATTTAGGCCACATCAGCCGGTGTTTAGTGTCAGATCCGTCTGAAAAGGGAAACCGTCCCTCCTGTAGCGTGAAAGAGAACGACCTCGAGGGTGTTTACACTGCTGCCCTGGTGGAGTGTGTTTTGAGTTTGGACACTGTTTGCTTTTTCGACTTTGTGTGAATGTTTTTTTCCGAAACGCAGTCTAGTAGTGATATGCTACTATATTACTATATTCTAGTAGTGAGTTATGACCGGTTTATTAAAGGGAGGAAGAAATGACATGATGGTTCATGATTAATGCATTTGACGAGATTCAGAGCGGGAGTTTTGATTGACTTTTGATTATACTGTGTGTGTTGTTGTGGAGTGAAGGAAGGACACGCTGCCAAGGGAAAGTGGTTTGTACGTGTTGGAAGATTTTCATGACAGCTTGCAAAAGCCTGATTAGCATTTAGCAGAGTCGGTTCATAGAGTCCATCCGTGCAGTCAGACCAGGACAGCTGTGTGTGTGTATATGTGTGTGTGTGTGTGTGTGTGTGTGAGGTAAATTTATTACCTTTATCACTGAATCTGGATTCGATCAGTAGCCAGTCCATTTTATTTTACCAGACAGACATGTCAATATAGCAGTATATTAACGTTATGATATATTCATTTTGAAGGCCAGTGATATCATGAGCTCCTTTTACAACTGTACTTTTTAACCATTAACATTCACATTAAGGATTTTTTTTTTACTTAAATATCCATTAATAACAAAATTCAGTTTCAGCAAATTAACAATATGTAACAATCACCCCAGTGCAAAGGCCTCTTCCAAACGGTTGAGATGTTGCTTCATGGTAAGAGTATAATTTGATATTTTGAAATATCAACAATAATCTGGAAAAGTTACAGAAAATGCTACATTTTATGTGGTGGTGCAAAAGAATAAATGATTTGATATACTTTATTTCTCATGGTATGCCACAAAGCCCCTGAAAAGGCATATTATTTAAGACATTGACATACAGTATGGTGGATTATTATTATTATTATAAAAAAAGATTCTGCTTACCTCAACCAAGTGGTAGAGCTGGCTCAGTCAGGGTAAATTCAATACATTTTTCAATATAATGTAGCACTCGAAATGTGCTTGACCAAAGGGTTGAGTAGAACCTTTAAGGGTTAAATATTTGTGCCACATTTTCAATTCTAAATGTAAATTTGTAAGGTGCCTATAAGAAGAATGTCTAGCAGTAGTACACAATAAGCAAACGTTCTAATACGTTATCATCCCAGTAGCAAAAATGTTCTGTGACTGAAGTTTCCCATTATAGAATTCTTAAGTCTGATTGGTCAGAAGATGTTCATTGTTGTTGTTTTTTTTTTTTTTTTAACTAATATTCCTTGTAGTAAAAAGAAAGCAATGACGTTCAAACTTGGGTAAAGTTTGTGTACAATTGTAGATCATAACTATTCTTATGTTTATTTAACATTTTTGGAAGGAGTCTCCAGTTTTGAAATGAAACACAACTGGATATGATGTTCTGCAACATTGACCAAAAGTAAAAAAATATCTATTCTTTAATTAAAAACTTATCGTGAACTTGCCATATTCTGTCTTAGTGTGTTTTAATTTAATGCAAGCCGCTGCATAATTCTGACTATACTACAAGAACAAACCTGTATCTTACAACAGCTGTGTATCATTGTGTATATTACAACAGCAGATCCTGCATATCACTTATATGATGAAGCACGTAACGGGGGAATCTTATTTCTTTCCGCCCTGCATAAATCAAACTTATCCTTTTAAATCCGCCGTCGTACTGCGGCCTGGAGCGGGAATAAAAAAAAATCGGCCCTCGCGACCGGTGTGGAAAAACCCTGGCCGAGGCCGAGCTTTAATGTTCTGCTTGCTTGTTGTGTGTCTTGGCCTCCGTCCAGAAGCAGGGGAAGAGAGTCAGCAGCCCCTGTGTTTGCTGTATGCGATGGATGGTCCTGTTGTATGTGTGAGGCCTGGCCTTCAGGTGTGTGCCGTCCGAGGCCATGCCATGCCCAAAGACGTGCCTGCCCGGAACATCCCGGAACGCCAACATTGACAGTCTTGTGAAAAACACCTGGCTTCTGCAGAATCGTTCCTCCTGCCAGGCATAACACCTCATTCATCTGGTTTCCGTGTTCTACCCAGGCGAACCACAGAGCGGGCTGCGAATAAACTACGGCTTGTTGATCTCATAGGTGGCTGAGTGAGGTCTCGTTCATGCGCTTGAGCAACACAGACGAGATTGTGTGCCGAAACCGGATCTTTATTCCGATTGGCGGGAAGGTGATGAATATTGGGTTTACCAGGGTTATGATGATATCTGTCTCTTTATCTAACATTAAAGGAATGAGTCTCCAGTGTCAGCACTTTGTTCCCAGCGAACAAAATATTAACGTGTCATTCTTTAATTAATAAAAATCGTTGTAATTGTTGTCTAATTGCTGCGCTACAGGAGAAATAAAATGCTTCAGGAGGTGAAGTCGAGTAATTAAATCATTATTCTCCTCCTTGTTTGCCCGGTAGTGAAATAAAACCTCTCACTTTGGGCTTGTTATTGAAAGATGAGAGTTGAATGCCAGCAAAACATGAGCCGCACCCTGATGCTGTCTGTCTCTCCGTGTCTCTTTATTGTCTTTTTCTGTCTCACACTTTACACGCTGTCACTTTTCCTCAAATAAACTCTTTTATTTTCTGTCATCTGTATTTATTTTCCTATTTAACTTATCCGCTAGGCGGCATGGTGGCTTAGCGGTTAGCGCTGTCTCCTCGCACCTTCAGGTACCGGGTCCGATTAACGTGTCAGATCTGTGTGCGTGGAGTTTGCATGTTCTCTCCGTGCTTGGTGGGTCCAGTTTCCTCCCACTGTCTAAAGACATGCAGATTAGACTAGGTGCATGATCATGAGAGTGTGTGTGTGTGTGTGCCCTGCAATGGATAGGCACCACGTCCAGGGTGTCCCTCGCCTCCTGGGACAGGACCCGCGACCGCGAAGTGAGTGAACTCCACTAATCTCTATCTCTCGTAGACTTTTTGCTTCTTTTCTCTGTCTTGCATCTCTACCATAATACATCCCATTACGCCCATTCGTGTCCGTCTCACTTTCTTTCGCAAGCTTTACCCGTCTCACTCCTACTTATGTCCTTTTTGAAAAATGTCCGTCTGTCCCATGTTCGCATCGCTCTTTTGTTTAGTCTCGCCTTTAACCAACATTTAACACTCATCTCTGTTTCTTGACGAATTCTTTCTCGCCTACACACTTTTATTTGTCTCTATTTTTTATCTCGTCCTTTAAAGATCATCATCTTACTTTCTCTATTTATTTTCACTTTCTTTCCCAAACTGATGGTCTCACTCCATCGTTTGCTCTCTCTCCGACTCGCTCTCTGTATTTACTCAGGATTTCCTTTTTTTCATTACACTTTCTCTCTCTTTAAATTTTGCTGAATGTCTTATATCTAAACTTCAGTTATTTTCTCTGGTTTTCAGACTCATCCTCTTTGTCTCACTCTCTCTCTCTCTCTCTCTCTCTCTCTCAAGACTTTTCTTCATAAGTTCTTTCTTTACAGTCGTATTCCTTCATTCACTTTGTCATTTATTGCGTCTCCATTTTAGATTATATCTCATCCAGTCTGTCCTTTCCTGCCTTTCCCTTTCATACTCCATCTTTCTTGGTTTGTCTCTTGGCTCTTTCTTTCCTACTCTCTCCATCTGTCTTCGTCATCTGGGGCTCTGAAACACCTGAAATCCCACTCTCGGGTTGGGGAGCATAATTCGATGTGACAGACCAAGCTTTTAGGAGCATGTTCGCTCTCCAGCACTCAGTCCTGTCTCACTGCGCCGGCCCGTGTGTCACACTCTCAGCTGGCGCGTGTCCTCCTCGTCCTCGTCCTGTCGTCATCAGCACTTCTGTCCTATCCGTGATGGAGTGGACCGTGTTCTTTCTAACCCTGCAGCCTTGCGGCTTTTGGATGTGCGAGTGTGCAGGAGTTACGAAGTGAGGATTAGGACAATCGAAGGTGTGTTTTTATTTTCTTCTTTTTTTTTCTTTTTCTTTTGTGTCCTTCTGGTTTACAGCAGGACAGGAAACTCGTCTTGACGTCTTGTCAGAATAAATTTCGCAGTTTGAGCGCTGTTTCTGTTTTTCAGTACTGGAAAGCCAAAAATACAGATTTGACAATTAGGATCCCTCGTATAGTTTAAAAAAAATAATAATTCTGTTTTTGTTGTTTCGTTGATGTCTGATATTATGGAAAAATAATTAATTAAATTCACGATTTTAGAAAATTATGATTTTTTCTTTTTCTGCATATTAAGTCGACTAGAATGGAAAGGCATCTTATGTATTTTATGTATCAACAATTTAAAACAGCTAATGTGCAAAAAAAAAAAATTATTATATAAAATTCATGATAAAAAGTTTTAATTGCTTATGATAGAGATATATTTTGATTTTAAGTAGTTTATCCAAAAAAAACAAACAGGCAGAGACAAAGAAACTAAGAAACAAAGGAGTAATATAGCAAAAGAGAGCGAGAGACACTAAGGAGGACAGGGACGGACGAAGAGACATTAAAAGAAAGAAAAAAATGAAAAAAGTGATTATTTTTTTTTATTAAGCAGAAGTGAGACGTCTATTGGTAGATTTTTTCCGCTTTTATATAGTGAGAACCCTATAGACCTCACAGAGACTGATGATGATGATGATCATGATGATGATGAAGTTGATCGAGGCAGAGATAATAATGCGACTGTCTTTTCTTTTCTGTAATGAATATGTATCAGGTCACAGATGATTTATCCACCATAGCGGCATTCCATCGTGTTTACATTAGCTTCTGATGGAACTTCATCAAGCTTCTGCTTGTGGGGTATTGCTGTAATTTATGTGCACAAGTGTGCGTGTGTGTGTGTTTGTGTGCATGTGTGTGGATCTTATTATTCATAAGCACTCCCTCTCCTTTAATGCTGATTGTTTATCTTAGAAGCAGAAGAACCCCTTGGGTTTCGTCTTGTTGTTTGCTTGTTGGACGCCAAAGGGAGTGAGGACGCTGGGAGAGGATCCCAGCTATGATTTCCCCATCAAGCACACACACACCACACACACACACACACACATCATGTGCTTGGCCCCCTGTTGTGGTCCACGCGCTCCCTCTCGGCCCGCTAGACCTCTTCCTGCTGCACGTACACACATAGTTTCCCAGAGTTGCCTTCGCTGTACTGCTTGCTTTAGTCTCTACTCTTTTTTTTTTTTTTAAACAACAGCCAGCCATTTGCGTTTCATTACCGAGACCTTGACCAGAACAAAAGAATAATAATCAGAAAAAGGATGGAGGGGGGATTTCAAAGGCTTGTTATTTGGTTAATAAATTCTCTTTCTCACTAAAAATGAGCTTCACTGTCTTTTTTTTATTTTTTGTTGAATATAATCTCGAAATGAGAACCAACTTCTTTTGCTTCATCTGACGCAAATAGGAAAGGATCTGTTGTCCTAAATCATGCACAAACATACCCCGGCTTTGTGTAGAAAAAAAGAATTATGCATTTTATGGGCCGTGATATTATCTCCCCAAAGCAGCCGTATAAGGGTATATGTGAAGGGATGGAGAGACATCTGCTTTGGGACGTGGCCAAGGACACGCTTTCTCTTTCTCTTTGTCTCACTTACACACGCACACACGCAGAGGGAATGTTCTTATTTTACACTAGCAGCTGAATTATAGATACGGTCGCCAAGTATAACAGTGCTGTGTACAAGTCTCACTTAGGTACCGTTGCGCATGTGTGCGGAGGATCTGGCATCGCGTCGGACAACACCGGGGGTACCACACTTTCGAGAAATAACTCCTAGCCTGCAGACACAAACAAGTCGAAACACACACACACATCCTAAACGGAAAGTGACAAATTCCCCGGCGTGCTGTCATCACGCTGGCGTGTGATAAATGTCAGAACGGATTATGTTTTCCTGTTAGATTCACAGCAGCCTCTTCCATACTGTCCGTACGGCAACTTCACGTCTGCCGTCGCGTCATCCGGTTTAACTCGCCATGCACCTGCGAGTGTGTGTGTGTATATGTAATTTGACATGGTATCGATGCAGCAGAAGTGTCTGGGATGTGTAAAAAAAAAAAAAACAAAAAAAAAAAACACTAGACTCTTTTTACACCCTGTAAATGAGGCCAAGCCAGAGGAACGCACCAGAATCGAATAGCATGAGATGTTGAGATCAATTTTCTTCCAGTCTTTGTTAGTGGCGTACGTACAGTAATAATGATTCAGAAACGAGACAGTGTTTATGATTACAGCGGCAATTCTCAGGTACACGTCCGGTTTGGTCGATCCTCAGTGAGGGTAGTTGATCATGAGAAGCTTTGTTTTTGTCTGGTTAGTTTTGTGTTGAAAACGTCTGTCTGAAAAATCAAAGCATTTCAAAGGGGGGCTTAATGGGTATTTAGGCTGTTTACGATATCGACAAGAGGTGAGCCTTCCTGATGTTGCTGCGTACGAGGTGAACTTTTTCCGATGTTGCTGCGTACGAGCTGTGAAAATTTATATTAGTAAAAGTAGACTCTTATTGAGCAGAAATAGCTGAATAACTTTGATGAATAGCTGAAAGACTTTGGGTGAGCATTGGATAGTTTTAATAAGGTCAAGGTACTTAGCAAAAACCTTTCATTGTAAGATAAGTATCTATTCTTAGCAATTAAACGTTTGCCGCTTTGCTATACGAATAAAAATTGAATTGCAAGGTTTCCACTACAGGTGCATTCCAGATACAGTGGAACCTCTGCAGATGAATTCCTTCCTTTACTAAATCTTCGCCTTAAGAATTCAAATTTAGCAAAAAATAAATAAATACATCAGCATACAAAGCATTTTCAGCATATGAACGAACCGAACAGAACCGGACGCTGGCTAAGTTGCGCAGGAACTGATCAAAAAACGTCAGTTTGAAGCCAAGTGAAGCAAATTTACGAATTTTACCAACTTTTCCAGTCAGCGAAAACCGTTTCGAAAGAGTCGACCCACGATACCAACATTGCCTTTGGCGTACATTCAAAAGCTAC
This sequence comes from Clarias laeviceps, assembly GCA_030014305.1. Classification (NCBI taxonomy): domain Eukaryota; kingdom Metazoa; phylum Chordata; class Actinopteri; order Siluriformes; family Clariidae; genus Clarias; species Clarias laeviceps. The sequence goes on along the minus strand of JAQMYJ010000011.1, from coordinate 23,456,765 downwards.
AGTAGGTGATTTTCCCCATGATTTTTTGTAATATTGATAATATATTTTTGGGTGACTGGAACGGGTTATTTGCATTTACATTATTTCTTATGTGAAAATGTGTATCGCTAAATGGATTTTCGCCTTATGAACTCGCTTCCAGAACGAATTAAATTTGTATGCAGAGGTTCGGCTGTTGAGTACTGGCCAAAAGTCTTCTTGTTTCCTTCTTCTTTGTCTTTTGGCTGTTCCCTTACAGGGGTCGCCACAGCGAATCATCTAACGCTATCCTTTGCATCCTCTTCTCTCAGACCAACTATAACTTCATCCATTAATCTCCTCTTTGGTCTTCCTCTAGACCTCCTGCCTCCCAGCATCCTTCTGCAAATATATTCACAATCTCTCCTCTGAACTTGTCCAAACCAATGATATAAGTCAAATTAAATAAATGTTTTACTGTGACAGGCTGCAAAGTGGCTAAAGATACGATTTAAAAATAGTTTGTTTATATAAAAACCTCAGCAGCAACCTCATTTCCCCTCTCGTCTGTTCCACAAAGCATTCCCCAGTATACTAAATCACCGGCCTGATCATCTCTCATCATCTGCACCTGTTTCTCACTGGTTCATGCAGTAAGTTAGATATTTTTTTATACTCTAATGATTCGTAGGTCAATGTGTGGCTTAATAGATGAAGGAAATAAAATGAGAGCCAGTAAAGTCCTTTAGGAAGCCTGGAGAACTATTCCTCAAGAATACATAAAAAATGCGAGAACATCTGGCTCTTTGGAAGTGTGAGGTGTGGCTCAAGACTTTTGCACAGTACCATACTATCGCACAGTATGCCATATAAACATTTCTTGGGTGGGGTAAATTAGAAAAAACTGGAGAACCTGAAGGATCACTCTGTGTTTGCAGTGCATTTGACACTGATTACAAGGACCCAGTGTTTAGTACGTAATCTACTGCGCGTGTGTCTGGTGGTGGGGTGTTTGGAAACGAGCCTAATTAGATCTCGCTGTGGCCATGCGCCGAGAATTTTATCTCTTGTGTTGGTGTTAATGGTTCGAGAAGCTTATTATAAGACGAATTCAAGCAGGGAGCCAGAACGTCTCGTCTGTTTGTCTCGTCTAATAGGGGAAATGTGTTACAGACGTATATATACGGCTCTATAATAACATCGCTCGTGACTTCGCTTTTCGCTTTTGTGACACGTCCCCTCTAGGTATAACGACACCAGGGATTCGGGTTTAGCGCGGAAATGAATGCTAATGCCGCACTCTTGTGGGGACTTCAAACAGGTCGACTCAGTGTGCTGGCTCCGCGTTAGCTTCACATAAGTGACGCTACATGCGGATGCTCCTCGGGGAACGACTCCACAGGTCTCTGCCTCTAATTACATCCCGTGTCATATCGAGTCCCGGCTGCAATCAGGCTTGTATTGTCAGCCGGAGCAGCGGGGCGTTCATCTCTGGCGTCCTTTCACTCACGCTTTCTGGTTCTTCAGATGTAAGAACAAGCCCGAGATTACATTCAGCAAACTGAGACGGCTGCGGAGAAACAGCGAGAAATTGGAAGTAATCGGCTTGTTCCGAGATGAGGTCTGATTCAGGCTCGTGTCTTGGTAGGCTCGGTTTATTTTCTTGGGTGTTCAAAGGCATAATACATTAGATAGCAGGAAGGCTCGTGTGCCAGCGCTGAAGATGTTATCAGGAGGACTTGTGATGTGACTGATTTACAACTGCAACGCCAAAAGACAAAAAAGAGAAATAAAAATCTCTTTATTTAGCAAGTAAAGCAGTCAATTTTCCCTCCCAAATTGTGACTAATGAACCGGGCAGTCAGTATATTACATCAAAGCGTCTTTTATAAAAGCTTCTCCTTCAGCTGGCGCCCCTCCAGAACAACATTAAAGTGAGCCAAACTCAGAAGTGCAGGAAAGGGAAATTAATTGTACGACAGAAAGACTCGACATCACTCAACGCTATTATGTGGCTCGTTGAAGCCCGAGCTCATAGGATACGTTATTCCGTGTGTGTGTTTTGGCTCAGAAGTGTGCTCGTATCGCCTTGACGTCGATAAGGACAATTAGGCCATATCAGAGGAAAAGGAGCGATAGCACAAGTAATCTGTAGCTTATCGCGGCTCGTCGTCAGCCAACTGCATCTCCTTCATCGCCGCTTTCTTCTGTTTCCTCTTAGAAAACATGGAGCGCAATAAACAGCAAGCAAGAGAGCAAGTGTGGTTTCTGCAATCCGGTGCCCTGTGATCCACCACCAACATAGAGTGTCTTGGGTGGCCAGTTCCTGGTGATTTCTCCCCCAAACACTTATCCCTCATTAAACTTTTTTTTCCTCTCTTGTTGTGGCTGGAGGCTCGATGGCTCTTCCAGCAGACTCGCGCCCGCCAAAGACACAGAGGAACCTCTTTATTTGAGCTCACGTCGCAGTCGCAGTTGCGGTTCCGCTGTCAGCCTGCATCTTGTCTCGCCCCGCCTGCTGATGAGTGCTATTAAAAAGCCACTATTATTCCCTCAACCGGTCTCGCAAATCTTTGCCATCTGATCAAGCCATTACACACTGCGCTATTCAAGTTCTTCAAGAGCCCCGTTCTGTGCCCTTTTTTTTTTTTTGATTTCCTGCTCACTTCTTCTATTAGCCAAAAACATTTGGGGAACAGATGAGGAACGTGGACGGGGGTTAAATACCAGTCAGAAGCGTTCATCTCAGGTTCCTCTGCAGGTTCTTCTGCAGGTTCTTGGATAGAACACTATGTTCAATCACGTTCAGTCTCTTCGTGCGTCCTCTTGCTAAACAGGGAGCTTTTTCAGGACTGTTTCTGTGTCCTCATTATCCGTCTTCTGTGCAATCGCATCCCGAGTTCGGGTAAACAGATCAGCCAGGACTATTTACTCTCCGGGCCTTAAGAGTGTGCACCGGATTAGCGTGTTTATACAAACGCACACAGCACGCGGGTGATTAATACCAGAGATGCTGTCTCTTGCAAACACATTTTCATACAGATCGTTTTCTCCCACTTTGTACACACATCTCTAGTCCCATAATCACACCCATAGTCAAGCACGCCGCTCTGTTTTTCACTAATTGTTCAAATTTGCTGCACAATAATAAACACCACAAGCCGTTTAACGATGCCTGCTATCAGCAGCCATGTGGTAAATTTCACGTAAATATCGCCATGGCCGTGCGCTGTCCCTCGATTTTGGACAAGAGGTCTGTCCCCTTACACAGATTGAGGTCCGCGCAGGATGTTTGCCTCACCGCCCGGTCACTCCGCGTCACGTTCAAGCCCCTATAAAAAAAAAAAAAAACACTCAGCATTTCTCCCCTTGACGCTTTAGGGTTCAGAATCAACTCGCCCACTTGGAAGGTCTACAGGAAGCTGCGCTGTTATTTCCCCCTCTTCTATACCTATGAATAAACCTGGGCGTTTCACAGAAATGCTAATGATTTCTGTTTCATTGTCGCCCCACTGCGCTACATGTGGGCTTCAGTAATGCGCCAGCCAACACCAAACAGCTTTGTGAATAACACATTGTGTAGGACTTTCAGAAATCCGCAGCAATGCCAGGATGTTTTCACAGTGCCCCAGAACGAATGTCTCCATGTGCTAGTATGAGTCTAGCTTTGGAAAAAATGTATTCCTGTTTTTGGTGCTGTCATGCAGTGACCAGCTTTTTCCTGGACTGGCAATACTGTTCATTTTTATTTTTACTTTTTTATGTGTTGTTCTTTTTCAGACAGAGGCCCAGGAGGGACTGTTTTATAGCTGCACTTGTGGACGTTGCGTAACCGGGGCCGTTCAATTCAAACCAGGACTTTTGATTGTGCAGAATAACAGAACACAGTTATGAGAGTAAAACCTACCCTTTTAGGTCCCTTGCTAGACTAATGCACTTATCCCAGCGTTTAATAAAGGTAGAAAGTACGGCAGAGCCATGGAAGGACTGTCTGTCTGCTTCTGGTCTGAAACGCTGGCCTCCCAGGAACTCCTTTAACGGCCCACATACACTACCGTTCAAAAGTTTGGGGTCACTTGCAAATTTTTGTTTTTGTTTAGTGATTTATTTTCTACATTCTACAACAATACTGGGGATTTCAAAACTATAAAATAACACAT
>JAQMYJ010000011.1:23414794-23433230 GCA_030014305.1 Clarias laeviceps | reverse complement strand
AATTTGACCATTAATTTTGTGACATTATAGGGGAAGCTGAGCTTCCCTTGCAGTCTTAAAGAAATCGCCACTGGTGTTTTAATTTCTTCTCCATGTATTAGGGAGAAATCAAACCAGTTTAAGTATTTTACTCATTTATGATACTTGCCTTCTTTTGTATTTGAGTTTATATATTTTTTTTATATAGTATATATATTTTTTACATATTTGCGCAGGGAGCGTAGTAGTCACAATTCCAGAAATGTCTTTTGCGTTGGAATACTGAGAATCAAGTGTCATGCTGAGCTTCAGAATCCAGAATTCCCTTCCTACTCTCATCGATGGGGTCACTCTCAGACTGAGTTATGCGTGTGAACAGTCAAAGGTCAGAGCTCAAGTGGGGTTATCGGGCCCAGGGGGTTACACGCTGACCTCCGAGGTGTGTGTCCTGGAGTTTAGACCGCTTCCATGTAGTGGTCTTTTCCCTCCGTTCACATGCAGCCCAAGGCCATGATATCATCAAGGTTTTCAATGCAATTCTGGTTGTTGTTTTTTTTCTGTCTCTCTGAGTCATCGTAAAGACGCAATGTTACATAATTAGTCACTACCGATATCATTGTTACTGATCTTGAGATGTGAGAGTGTTTGAGGCGAGCTCCGGTGTTTCAGCTGGAGGATGTGTGTGAGTGTGTTTAGGACATTTGGCTGGAGGATATGAGGTAGCCTTTGAAGTGTCCTTTGGAGGGAAGTCTGTTCTCCGGCTCGGTAAGACGGGATAAGCTCCGTTAAAGCCCCCGTTCTGAGTCTTCAGCTCTCTCTCTCTAAGGTGCTTAGAGGTCTCGGGATTGTCGGTGTGGACGCATCATCGAGACCTTTCATCTCATTCACATGAAACGTACCATATTGTGTCTCCACTTGCTCCGTTTAAAATGCCAGGTGAGATTATTAATCAGGCCGTGATGGAGAGTGAACTCGCTCCCGGGTCGTGCCGGGACACTGCAATGAGTCGGCTATTTAATAGAGATCAGGAGATTTAGCGCCTCGAGTGAACTCTCGCACTGAACTAACGAAAGTGCTGTGAACTAGTGGAGACTTTCACCGAGTTATCAGTGGAAAGTGTGTGTGTGAGACAGAGACGCAGTGCTGTGTGAATATCAATGACTTCAGCACAGACTGAACTACTCCAAGTTTACTTCTATAAATTGCTTTAAAGTCTGGAACACTGCATTATGTTTAATGTCTTTATTCTTTAATTCTCTTTGGTTTCTCTTTTGCATTTTATTGTCTAATTTTTTTCTTCTCTTTTTATTTGTCATCTTTTCTTCTCTTTTCTTGTTCCTGTCTTTCTAATATTTCTCTCTCTCTTTTTCACATCCAGGCTTTCTTTTTTTTTGTCACTTTATATTTTTATTGATCTTGTCCTTCCTTCCTTTCTTACCTCTCTCCCTCCCTCCCTTTCTTTCTTATTTCTTTCTCTTTTTTTCTTACTTTGTTTCTTTTCCTCTGTATTTTTCCTTTTTTGCTTTCTATCTTTCTTCCTTCTTAACATCCAAACTTTATTCCTTTTCTTTGTAATATTATTTTTTTATCTTGTCCTTTCTTCCTTCCTCTTTCCTTCTTTCTTTCTTTTTCATTTCTCTCTTCATTTCTCCTCCTTTCTGTTGCTTCCTTTCTGTTTCTTTGTCTTTTGCTTCTTTCTCTTTATTTTTTTCTTCCTGTTGCTTCTCTTCTCCTCTTCCCCTCTCTCGCTCTCCTCCTTACTTTTGTATTTGTTTTTCCTCCCATGTGTTGCCATGACGATAGCATCCGCAGCACTGCAACATTTTTAACTCTGGCCATATTTATCTCAAGCAAACCTACAAGATCTCTTTTTTTCTATTCTCTTTTCTCACTTCAATTCATTAGAGGTTTCCTTTTTGTATAGAGGAGAGGAAGAAAGTAGGAGAGGCAGGAGCTCAGAGCATGTTGTATCACAAATTAAACAATAAAAAATATATATATATTTAAGTAATCTTATGCATGCTCGGGCTGACTTCATTCTCCCGCGGTCGAGGTCAGACTCTGTGCTTCCGAAGTCATTGCTAAGCAGCTTGCAAAGTGAACCTTGACCTCTGACCCCTTGGATGCTGAGCAACCGGCTACGGGCTAGAGTTGATCAGCAGAGTGACGTCGTGTCCGACTTAAGGGAAATGCCGTGTAGGTACTTAACGCTTGGACGTAGATACGATTGACGTTTTCTTAGAACATATACTGTATGTTTGTGGACAGGGGCATTTTACAGCCATCCTACCCCCAGAAACAAGGCTGCATGTTCATGTGCGGGTGCAAAGGGAGAGATTAATCTATTTGCAGTAACAGAAGTGAGCCCTTTTAATCCTGCTGCCCCACTACAGAGACTAAGTCCAAGCAGATAGAGTTGCAAGTGAACTGAAAATAGGCTGAACAGAGACCGAGTCCAGGATACGGACGGAACGAAGTCTGCATGGAAGCGCAGTTAGAGGACAGGTGTGTAAAATCTTGCGTGATGTCTATGTGTGTGTGTGTGTGTGTGTGTGCGTGCGCAGGTTTAATAGAGCCCGTTTCACAAGACAGGACCTCATCATAACCGAAAGTGCTTTTCCTTACATTGAAGGACTGTGTAAAGTAAAGCAGCGCTCTCGTGATTTATCACGTCTGTCCCTTCCACCATGTTTGCTAATGTCTTTCCTGCAGCAGCACGCAGGAGCTAGGTGATTCTGCTAGCATAGCCTTGATCAGCCGTCATTTTACTCAAGGTTAATAGCTCCTTCTGAGATGATACATCATTCAGGATGTAACGTCCACGTGAGTGAGAGATGCACAGCCGGTGATGGCTTTAATACAGGCTTATACCGTGTGTGTGTGTGTGTGTGTGTCTGACTTTTGTGCATGTGTGTTTACAGACTGTATGTAGGCATCAATGTCGTTATTATTCAGTCAAGTGGTGTATGTGGGTGTGGGTGTGTGTGTGGGTGTGTGTGCATGAGTGTAGGATTGCCGAGGCACCTGTTTAGTCTAGTGAAACGTAAAAGCCGCTCTGTTTTTGCTGTTAAAGGCGGAGTGTGTTTCGCGTAAATATAATTATGAAGTCCCGTAAGACGAATGGCGTCAAATAAAACCGTTTTACTCAAGCACTGTGTTATTTTATAGATTTAATGAATTCATTAGTTTTCTGAAATAGTTGCACTTGCTGTCGCGGTGCAAGTGTGTTTAGTCTAGTGAGACCGTGTTGTGGGGTTAAATGAGGAGTTTGTGTTGTGTTGTGTAAATATTTGAGATCTGGAGGGAAATCGATTCAGTGATATATATATTGTGATTCACGTATCGACACACAGATTCCACTTTTTTTTTTTTTAGAATCAGTTTTTTAAACGTGTATATACTGTATGTTTGCAGGCGGCACAGTGGCGTAGTGGTTAGCACTGTCGCCTTGCACCTCCAAGTTCCGGGTTCGATTTCCGCCTCAGGTCTATTAGCATGGAGTTTGCATTAACCCGTGCTTAGTGGGTTTCCTCCGGGTCCTCCACGGTCCAAAGACATGCACATTAGGGTAATTAGTGTTCCCAAATTGCCTGTGAGTGTGTATATGTGCGCCCTGCGTTGGATTGGCACCCCGTCCAAGGTGTACCCCGCCTCGTGCCTTAAGTCTCCTGAGATCCCTTGTGCCTCCCATTCCTAGTAAATATCATTCTTAGTACGTTTATGTGATACGTTTATTGCTTGAATCTGATTGGTCAGACAGTGTACAACAGTACAGGTAGTTCTGTCCAGATGATGAACAGTCAGCACTTAATGTTCTAACAGATTATTGTCTCCGTGGTAACAGCTCATATGACTTCGACTGAAATAACGTAATGCAAAATGAAAAACACATGCTATCAGTGGAAGTGCTTTCATATCAGGTGAAGCCTCTGCAAAGGAAAGAAGGATGTCTAACAGGTTTGGAGACACGTATTAAAGGATCACGGTCCACTCCTCCACTCTATAAACCTGTATTCTCAGGCTTGTCTCCAGTGCAGACCCACGAGAGACAGAGACGGTCATTACGGATCGTCCCGCAGACAGATCTATGCTGATTCGAGTCTATGTTCGGGGTCATTCTCTTGTAGGGAGAGAGAAATATATGGCCGAGTTTTTTTGGCAAGCAGGATTTGGACTAAAATATGGTGGTACTTTGTCGTCATCAATCTTCACAAGAGCCTCTGAAGCACTTGCTGTTAAACAGCCTCACAGCATCAGTGAGAGACCTCAGTGTTTTATGGGGACTTTGGGGTCATGTATGCAAACTCTCAACAAACTCATATTGTCTTTAATACACGGTTCTAATCGCTTATTGTTATAGATGCGGAAACTAGTTGTTATCTTTAATAGAATGTATTACGGATGGTTGCATTTTTTTAAAACATTGTCTCATTGTATCAGTATATTTGCATCATGTTAAAACAAAGATGGTATTAATTTTACTTAGATTTTTATTTTATGTGTTAAAGGAAAGTGGCTTCATGTCACCGCCCACTCACAATTTTCTTTTTGTGTATTAGTTAAACGATGTTGTTCTTCCGGCTGCTCCCATCAAGGGCTTGATGCCAAAGCAGACCATCTGACCTGCATACAGCTTGGCACAGGTTTTATATCGGATGCCCTTCCTGACACAAACTTCCCATTCTATCCAGGCTTGGGACTGGGACCAAGGATGCCCTGTATCCACTGGCTGGGAATCAAACCAAGGCCTTCTGCATGGCAGGCACTGGGCCATGAATGCCCTTAGTGTATTAGTTAAGTACCTTAATTGTATACAAAATCTATTTTATACAATAAGTGTTTTTTTTTTTTTTTTCCTCAAATGGTGCCAATAATTATGAACACACAAAGGCACCAAGCAGACCTAAAATGGATAAAGATGAAAACTAAATGATGGAACATATCCATGAAAGGAAGTCTAATAAGATGAAGACACAATACGATGAAGTTTACAAAAATATATATATATTGTACAATTTTTGAACTTAATGTACTAATTGTAAAATTGGCAAACTGTACATCTCATTGTTTCGAGCCACTCTATAGCGATGAACCTACACGCTTGTTTGTTGAAGCCCTGTCTTGTTTTGGTGGCATGTCTCGTCTGCGAGTGTCCTCTGGCCATCTGACACTACGCAGCCGTCACTACCACTCATGTCAACACTTGGGCCGAGCGTTAACTGATGAGTGACGGGGGTCCATTCCTTCCAAATGGGGTCTTGACCTGAGCTGTCTTGCCCTTCTCGCTGTTAGCACCTTCACAGCTTGAGTTCTGTTCGATACACATCATGTTAATGGATTCATAATCATAAACACTGTAAAGGCGCATTTCAGCCTGACGTTTGCTTAGTGGTTAACACTGTTGCATGGCACCTCCGGGATTGGGGGTCATCTAAGGGTTACCTCTGGTCTGCGTACTTCCCCACAAAGGGACTGATGCCTCCAGCAGTGGCTCGAGAAGATCTGGTGTGATCTTGGAGGAAGACTTTACCCTCCCTGCTTAGTGGCTGTCGTGTGACGGGGGAGGTTTGTCTGGTGGCCAATTTGAGTAGAGTCTCCAGTGGCACAGTGGTAAAGCACTCGCCCTATCATCCGGAGATCGCGAGTTTGATTCCCAGGTGATGCTGTAACCTCTTGCAGCCGGAGGTCTAGAGAGAGCTGATTGGCCGAGCTCTCTCAGAGGGGAGGGATGGGAGGTACTTAGTGCTCCTACATTAATCACGACTCTACAGCCAATCAGGTGTGTCTGTGAGATCACGCGGGCGGAAGGAGCGGATAGCGCTGTCCTCCGAGTGTGTTACGCCGCTCCCCAAAGGTGCATGAGCGAGCAGTTCGAAAAGGTGCTGTTGGCTGGCGTCACGTGGATCGGAGGAAACACTTGATAGTCTCCGGCCCTCCCGACTGAGTGGTCGTAGTAGCTTAATGTGGGAGCCCCCTAGTGACGGGGAGGAATTGGATACGACTAAATTAGGGAGAAAATCGGGAGGGAAAAGTTAGGTTGAGTAGAATATATTAACGGGGAATATTCCAACATCACTTTCAGGACTTTCTTGTGAATTAAATCGTAAAACTGATACAGGCGAGAAACTCTCAGTTGCAGTAAAACATTTGAATGGTGAAAACGTTTTAAAGAAGGCTGTATGACGATCCCGGCCGGGGTCTCTCAGAGCCCACTGCAGTCGTTCCCCTGAGCCATCAGCGAATGGAACACCAGATCCTTGAAAATCAATGGATAACGTGTGGAAGAGACGCATCTGTCTTTGATAACTGTACATACAATCATTCACCAACACCACCTGCACATTACACGAACTTGTCTAGGCGTTGTTGCCACATCCCCCGTACCAAAACGGCGAATTCAACCAGTAGCAAGAAACAAAAATTAGGAAAGACCATGGAATTAGATGGTGTGTCCAAGCTTTTTAACTGGTAGTGTATAGGATATGTGACCTCAGCCCAAACATATCTTTCTTTGACAGCGCTCATGACTTTGATTCCCACAACAATCATGGCAACATTGGCCAATCATTCGTGTCTGTGAGCTCGGAAGGCGGAAGAGCCTATAGCGCTGTCCTCTAAGCATATTACGCCGTCGCCAACTGTGCGTGAGCAGCAGTTAGAAAATATGTCGTCAGCTGGCATCTCGCATCTCAGAGGAAGCATGTTCTAGTCTTCACTTTAATGAGAGAGAGAGACAGGTGGAAATTGGCTACGAATAAATAAGAAAAGAAATTGTGGGACAAAAAAAAAAAAGGCTAGGTGTTGTTGCCACATCCCCCGTACAGTCCTGACCTCCTTACAAACCAGATGTGAAGCAGGCACTCCGATCATACTGAGAAAACCTTTCTACTATGATGGGATCCAAGCCCTAGTGAAACGCCGGGATAAGTGCATTAGTGTAGCAGGGGATTATGTCGAGCAATAATGGGAGTTTTTATTTCCATAACTGTTATTCTGTTAATCAAAAGTCTCAGTTTAACCTGAACGCCCCCTCGTAATTAAAATAAACTAGTAATCAAGGTAGTAAAGTTGATTGGCTGATAGCAGCTGATAGCTGATAAGGTTTTCAGGGTAGAAGCAACGTTATGGTTACAGAGTATTTTACATGAGATGCTAGATTTTCATATCAGTACACAAGGTATTCGACTCAACGCTTTATCAGTTAATAAAAGGCAAAAAGTATTAATATATTAAACTACAAATATGTTTAGCAAGAGGAAGATATTTCTAGTGACGAAAGTGTTTTCAGTGACTCAGCGTTATTTAGAGGTTTGATGTGTATTTTTCACTGAATTATCACATCTCATCACGTACAGAAGACATCTGCACACAGATCTCCCTGCTCAGTCTCGTGCATCCCCTCACGAGGATCTTTCTTGACACTCTCTCTCTCTCTCTGTGTCTCAGTCAGCCAAATCCCAAATCCCCAAACCCAGAGCATCTCACATTTTCATCCAAATAGCGCATAACATATTTTGCTTGTTTTCTGTTGTGGATTTTGGACGTCAGTGTTCCTGATAGCGCTGGCAGTGCATCACATTTCAGTGTCATTTTTGCTTCTAAGTAAATGTTGGATACAATTTTTTTTTTAAAGACATTATTAATGCACCGTGAGTGCTGGAAGTGTTTGGGTGGTGATGATCAGTGATTGGAAAATGATGAATTGCTGTTGATTGTAGGTTAGACCTCCCTCTCACGCGCTTGTAAATCCATGCGGAACGCCATAGGCCTCATTTCAGGATATTCATGTATGAACAAATCTCCCTCTGTGTCTAGTTGAATTCACCCCAGCACATTTTTGGCATGGGTGTATTTTCACAAGAAGGAAAAAAAAAAGAAACACAAAAGACACTGTCTTTATTCCACTGTCCTGTTTAATATTTTATTGCAGCTATCCTACCATAGAATATTTGCACTGGCAGTGTTGAATGAGAATAAATGAGGCTCGGCATACTCTTTTCTAGAAAGAGAGAGAGAGGATGGAAGCGAGGGAGATGAACAGAGAAGCCATGTGAGCTCGTCCCAAACGCATCTGCTTTAATCACATGAGAATCTCCATATGTCTTCCAAACTCAATCAAAGACCAACATTCACAGGCTGCGTTGTTTCTGTACATGCTGGACGGCAGCGAAATGGAAAGCAGTATATTAAGTATGTTATTTTAGCTGGGAATGGTTAGTTATTAGCTAGAATGTAATTAGCGAGAAAGTATCCTTCCATTATATCTGTCGTCACACAGCGTCTCATTTTGGACGAATAAAAGACTGTGATTCGTTCTAATTTATACTGATGATCAACGGTTCAAATAGACTTGGCTGCATTGAATGCATCTTTAACATGCAGCACTATGAGAGAGGTTTATCTCAGCAAGGAGCATTACTGCCATCAGGAAAAGTTAGGTATCTGATAACAAACGGTAAGATCCAGTAGGCTTTTGTGGTTTTAAGTTCTTCAAAGGTGTATCATTTTAAGTTTAAGTTGAATTTACAGTTTGGGAAAAAATGCATATGGATAAGTAGCCTGAGTAATTTTATGCATTCTGGAACAATACTGGAGATTTCAAAACTAACTAACTAAATAACACATATGGAATTAGGAAATTATGTAACAACAACAACAACAACAGTCAGTTGTTATTTTAAGACACGAAGGTCAGCTGTTCTGGAACAGTTCTTGCAAGAACAGTATTGTGTCAAGTGCATTTGCAAAACCCATTAAGCACCATAATGAAACTGTCTCTCATAAAGACCTTTCCAGGAAAGCTTGACCAAAACTCACCTCTGCTACCGAAGAGAAGTTCATTTAGAGTCACCAGCCTCAGAAATCACCAAAAGGCTGAATTCAACCAGTAGAAATAAATAAAAATCAGGAAAGACCATGGAATTAGACGGTGTGTCCAAACTTTTTAACTGGTAATGTATAGGGATATGTGACCTCAGCCCAAACATACCTTTCTTTGACAGTTCCCGAGTGGCACAAAGGAACCACATTCGCCCTGTAAATCGGCGCTCATGAGTTTGATTCCCGCATCAATGATGGCAACATTGGCCAATCTTTCGTGTCTGTGAGCTCGGAAGACGGAAGAGCGTATAGCGCTGTCCTCTGAGCATGTTATGCCATCGCCAACTGTGCGTGAGCAGCAGTTTGAAAATATGCCGTCAGCTGGCATCTCGCATCTCAGAGGAAGCATGTTCTAGTCTTCACCTTAATGAGAGAGAGAGAGACAGGTGGAAATTGGCTATGAATAAATAAGAAAGGAAATTGTGGGGCAATATGGATGACTATCTTTGAAAACCTGTTCTTGCCTAAAAAAATACCATAATACAGGTAATTCTAGCAGTATTTGATGTAGAACCCTGGTAGACAATTCTTGGTGAAACTTTTTTTTTCTTGATGAAGATATATCGTGCATTTTTAATACCTCTTAAAGTATCATATGTGTGTGTATCAACACCTGGCTGGCCTTTACAAGTATCTAAACTCTTCAAACAAGGTTAGATCCAGAACCCATTAAAGTTGAGCCATGATCCCTCACATTAAGAACTCCTTAATAAGAAGAACCTTAGATGTCCCAAAATTCCTTTTAAGAGTGTATCTAAACAGGTTTTTGTTGTTTTTGTACGTATATATGTTACAGTTGAACTCGCCGATGAACTCCGTCAGCAGCTCGGAGGACATCAAGCCTCCAGTGGGCATCAACGGCATGATGAAGGTGCCAGCGCAGTCCTCGGGGACGCCTCTGTCTCTCACCAAACACATCTGTGCTATCTGCGGAGATCGCTCCTCTGGTACGCGCAAACATGAAAATGGCTGAATGCTATTTAGAACATTGCGTGATTTTGTGTCCCGTGTTTTCCCCTGCCGTGCTAGATTTACGGATTTTCTGTGTCCTCAGGTAAACACTACGGCGTCTACAGCTGTGAGGGATGCAAGGGGTTCTTTAAGAGAACCGTACGGAAGGACCTGACCTACACCTGCAGAGACAACAAGGACTGCGTGATCGACAAGCGGCAGCGGAACCGCTGTCAGTACTGCCGCTATCAGAAATGCCTGGCTATGGGCATGAAGAGAGAAGGTACAGCAGATTACAGAGAGGACAGAAACAGAGGAGAGGCCTTTTCCTCTTTTTTATTTTAATACAGAACTTAGACGCATCCCTACTCTGCAACTTAAACCATTAGGAACGCCGTTATTGTGGTTGCTGGGTTGTACAGTGAGATATTCGATGTAGGTTGCAGTCGTTCACCGCTAGCTGACTCCACTGGAAAACTTCCAAGTTGATGCATGGCAGTGATTAAACATTCAACGACCTTGGACTTTGACGAGATCAGACTCTTAATTAGTGCGTCGATAGACACGCGGCCTTCTGATTCAGCAGCTGTGATATGCGAGCCAGACTACACCGGAGGCTTGTTTTACTGTGATAAGCATCCATACTGAACTCTGGAGGTTGTCATAGGTTATCCTTGGCCTTTAAAAGTGCATTTTGTCTTTTTTTTAGTGCCCTCTGCTGCTTGTAAGAGGAATTGCAGTCAGTGTTTTTTTTTCTGTGGTTTGAGGGGTATGTTTTTAATTATTTAATTAAGGCACACCTACTTCAGGTTTAAACCGAAATTTAGATACGGACACGGATATTTGGAGTACTAAAACAGATCCAGATCCAGATAGTGCCTCATTGTCTGGGGGAAGAAAAAAAAAAGAACGTGCATGGAAGTAGTGGTGGAACTAATTTCAGGGCTGAAAGAAAAGAAGAACCAGTAGCTTGAAATGATACTACGCCGCAAGGAAGTATAAATATGCATGCTGCACTCTAGAAAGTTTATAAGGTCAGGGTTGACCATGACAAAAACTTGCTCGTGTTACTCATTTTTTGGTTCCTGGTGGTGGAACAGCTTTGTTATGGTTAGTAGTAGAACTCAAGGGACAGTTCCTGAAATTACATAACAGGTCCTTTAAACCGAGGACTGGGGTGGAAAAGGGAAATAAGGGGTCGGAATGGACAGGCGCAATGAGACGATGTTCCAAGGATGATATACTGTATAAAGATGATTCTTCTGCTGTTTGAAAAAAAATGGGGAAAAAAAAAAGATTGAAGTATTTCAGAAGTTCTTCTGATAAACCATGAACCGTGAATCCTATATTCTCTAGCCTATCCAAATCAGACCCAAGGCGAGAGAGAGAGCGGAATCGCAGTTCAAGTGCAAGGGAGGAGAGAGACGGAGAGAAAATGTCTTCACCCCTATGTAAGACGACATTAGCACTTTTAGTACGTTAGTCACAGTCCTTCCCTAGAGTACGAGATGTAAGACTTCGTCAGCGCCAGTTTCACTTCAGAAAGCGTTACTTCTTCCTTTGGGGTAATGCCTTTTGACAGGTTCTAATCCAAGAGCTCTTCTCCTGTTCGGACAATGAATCGAATATGTTATAGCTTTATCTCTACACGTACCCTGCTGACTAAACTGTTTCGTTTAGCGGGTTTATGGATTCCTCGAAGAAGGCGCATGCTGTTTATTTCTTGAGGCTTGGATTTCTACTCACACCTCCAACTCCAACTCCAAACTGCGTACTGTTTACCTGCTGGATCTTATGCACACTGCAGCAACGTGAATTAGAAATGCTTATACGTAGTACGTAGCCTTGCTTGACCCAAGCGCATCCGATATCCCATTTGGTTTGCTTGAACAGCCTATAAGCCCTCCCCCCCCCGTAGCCCGAGGCAGGCCCGCGCCAACCCCGAAAAAAGGGCTGAGCGAAACTGCAGGAAAACAGGATTAAATGAATTTATGCTCTCCTCCTTCTCCGAAGGAAATAAAGCTAACGTGATTTCAGGGCGCCTCACCTCTCGCTGACTCCTCGAGAAGTATTCTACCCTTGGGCTGACCTCCAGAAGTAGACAGCAGTTTCTGGTAAAAGTGTGGGCCCCCTTTTTTTTCCCCTCCTGCCCCGAGGACCCCTTCACCAAGCCACTACTGTGATTCAGCGGCGAGGAAATAGCACAGGATGAAAGCAAACCTCGAATGTGTGTGGCATGTGTGGGTTTCCACATATGCGCAGAATGGGGGCCATATCAGGAGAAGGTTCTTGGATGAACAGAGTACCACACGTGCAGAAACAGAAAGACAGGAAGACGTTCCCGGAACAATTTGAGGCCTGAAGTGCGGTTAGTTCAGCCTTGGCCACATTTAGACAGAGTGTCTGCTCAGCACTCTAACCACTTTCTGTTGGTCTGCTCGAGCGCATGAAATGCCTGATCCATTAAACTAAACACCGTTACAAGCAAAACACTCCACCGTGCCTTATGCTGTCAGTCTGCTTCTGACGCGTCTATGAAAGTGTGAATCGGAAGCTAGGGCCAGCGATGTCACTACCCAATGTTTAATATTTTTTTCCTCCAGGCATCATACGATCTGTTAACGTCTAAAATTCTTTTATCCTTTGCGATTTTTTATCCTTTGCTACTTTTCAACAGGAGGCAGCTGAAAATTTAAACGCGAAAAAAATCTCCTTTTAAAGATTTTCTCTGACAGTGAATGAATGCAGAACATTAGGCAAACATTTACTTTGATTAGTGTTTACTTTTCCTTTATGTGAGCTTACTAGGTGAACTCTGACCTGTGAATTTGGAAAGCTAACGTCGCCTTAGGGTTTATCACTGTCGCCTTGCACCTCCGGGGTCAGGGTTCGATCCTTGCCTCTGGTCTGTGTGCATGGAGTTTACATGTTCTCCCCGTGCTTGGTGGGTTTCCTCCAGGTACCCCGGCTTCCTCCCATAGTCCAAAGACGTGCAGATTAAGCTAACTGGCGTTCAAAACCCGAATGTGTGAATGAGCATGTGAATGTGTATGTGTGTATGTGCCCTGCGATGGATTGGCACCCCATCCAGGATGTATCTTGCCTTGTGCGCTAAGTCTCCAAGCTCCCCACAACACTGTATACAGGATAACGTGATGTAGACGATGAGTGAGTGAGTGAGTTTTGTGGACCATATGGTGTCAGGTTGGTAAAAGCACAGGGTGATATGAGCTGATTAGCATTTTTGCTGTTAGCATGGAGCTGTCTTTTCCAGCTACCTAGAAAAGGGTTTATGTCATAAAATTATGTTGTTCCTGTTAGCAGTGTTGCAGACCCTTTTTTTAATGAGTTGACTGTAAGCATTTTTAAGTGAACTAGAATCATTGTTACGATGATACAAATTGAGTAAAGTTAGAAGCAATAAGCCCTCATTGGTTATTTTCGTGATACAGTACATATTTGCGTAAAGTGTATAATATTTGGAAGTGTTACTAAGGTAAATTGATCCCATCAAAATGTTGCAGATTGCAGAATTTTTCGATGCAGGAAACCCTTTTGTTTATTCATTTATTTTTGTTTGTGTGCGCTGAAGTTGATCAGCGTAATCAGCAATACTGAATGGACCCAGTTTTTTTGCATACAGCCGTTCAGGAGGAGCGCCAGCGAGCCAAGGAACGAAACGAGAACGAGGTAGAGTCAAGCAGCAGCGCCAACGAGGACATGCCGGTGGAGAAGATCCTAGAGGCCGAACTCGCCGTCGAGCCCAAGACCGAGACGTACATCGAGACCAACCTGGGCGTGCCGTCCAATTCGGTGAGTTAGCAGCTATTCTCTTAAAACCACTATGAATTTTATTCAGATTTACTTGTATTTGTGATTAACATCTTTGTGAGGAAATTCATCAAAGTGTTATTGAGGATGAATGCACCGCATCTATAATCTCCAGTAAAGGATAAAACTGTAAGATCTTCAAAATACACTGCCTGGCCAAAAAAAAATAAAGTCGCACACTAATTTAAAATTTTAGCTTTGATTTATTTTGTCACTCATTGTGGTATCTAATGCAAGTTGGAAAATTCTCTCAGGACTCTTTAACAATCTGAATCCTGGAATACGTCTGTGCCATCAGGGAAGCAAACCTTCATAGATGTGATAACCTGGTCATTCACTATATTCAGGTCATTAGCTGACTTAATTTTATTGCCGCATGAGTCTAGACCTGAGCAACTGAAGCAACCCCAGATCATAACACTAGAGTCTCTAGAGGCTTGTAAAATGGACACTATGCATGATGGGTGCATCGCTTCATGCGCTTCCCATCTTACCATTCTTACCCATCGCTCTGGAATAGGGTCAGTCTGGACTCATCAGACCACATGACCTTTTTCCATTAGTCCAAAGTCTAATCTTTATGCTCACTAGCAAACTAAAGACAAACTGAAGTCTCACTTCTTATGGACGCACAGCTGTTTTGTCTCAATCCTGTGAGTTCTCATCACATAGTGTGTGTATGGAAATGCTCTTCTTTTCACTATTAAATATAGCTCTGGTTTTTACTTTTGATTTTTTTTTTTTTACCATGCAACTTCATTAAGCGTTTAAGTGATCTCCATTCATGTATTTTTTTTTCTCCTAATTTGGACAGTTTTTAACCCAGTTCCTGTAATTTCAAATCTGCTCAGTTGTTGTCATTGTTCGATCCAGGCAGAAAATTTGTCCCATTTAGAATTTTTTTTTTATTTTGTCCACCCATCCGTCTAGTAACCTGTGTAGACCAACTAAGGACCGTGGAGGATTTATTCCCATTCCTCTACCGGTCATGGTAGTCAACATTCACACTCTACGGGCAATTTGCGAACGCCAATTTGCTTGTCTTTGGACTGTGGGAGGAATCCGGAGTACCCACAGGAAACCCACCAAGCAGGGTCAGAACATGCAAACTTCATGCACACAGACCTGAGGCGGGAATCGAACTCAGGATCTGGAGGTGCAAGGCGACAGTGCTAACCACTAAACCACGATGCCGCCTTATTTAGTCCAGGCAGTGTATTTTATGTAGCTTTGTTTTGTCCTAATTCTATTTTAGTCTGACTATTTTGTCTTTACGTATCATTTTATTTGTTATTCTTTACGACTGATGCTGGTAAAATAAAACACAGACAAAAGATTTGGACAAACATGTTGGGAAAACATATATACATCAAAAAGCAAAGAACAAAACGATGCAATAAAGGCTGAGGAGGTAATAAGGTGATGATTTTGGAACTTTTGTACGAGTTTAAAGTGGAGACACATTTGCAAGCACAGATTAGTTTTGGTAGTACATCACACGGTTTTTCGAAGCCGTGAACTAAAGTATTTTTATCCCCCAGATTAAAAAATGGGGATGGTGAGCAGACCAGACAAGTTCTTGTCCAGTATGTGGTTCTTCAAGGCGCCACACGCCTGAAAAAACATTCAGATTCGGTGGGAACGTCTACAGGAATATTTGAAATATCTTGTCTTCCCATCCATTACTCCCACTCGCTTAGTTTAATCTACAGGGTCTGGTTATGACCTCTTTTGTTATTTTTATTTTTTTTTCTGTGTGAGGAATTGAGTTTATCCTGTTGATCAGCATGTCATACTTCGAAGGAACTTTAAAAGTGTAGTCTAAGCGTTCTCAAGTAACTGCCGTGTAAATCACAGATCTGAATGCTGGTCTGGCATTATACACCTGTCACTACGATTTATTGTTCCTCTTAGATGTTTCTTCATGTGGGTAGATCTTGTGATATTGGATTTCTGCGCTGGCTTCGGAGGAACGTGTTATGCGAGCGCCACAGGGAACTGGTTATCATTACTTCTGTTTGATTTGTACCTCATTTCATCGATTAAATAAAAACAAAAAGAATGATGGCTTCATGAGAAATAAAGTTATTCAAATGACAAGCGTCTGATACCACAGTCTTTTGTCTGGTCAGAAGGTGTTGATTAATTTCTGTAACAGCAATTTTGATTTGAGTAGTGACGACTCTAATTCCAATCTTGGTTTTATATTTCTTCAAAAGTGTTCCTGTAACTGTTGGACCTTTTTATTAGCGGTACGTTATCTGTTGTAACATGGCAGCCTGGTGGTGTCGTAGCTCTGTCGCCTTGCACCTCCAGGGTGGGTTTAATGCAGGTACTCCGGTTTCCTCACACACTCCAAAGACATACAGATTAGGTTAATTGGCATTTCCAAATTGGCTGTAGTGTGTGAATGTGAGTGACAATGACAAAAACCCGACCCCTTCGGGAACAACTGCCATGGAAACAATCTATATATTTCCAGGGTGGAGTGTATCCATCGCATGGCACATGGACAGACCCAAATACCAGCAAAATATGTTGACTGGTTGATTGAACAACATTGAAAATACTTTAAAAAAGACAAATAAATATCGATTATGGTGAAGTTTGGTTTAAAGACATGTTTATTTAGCTTCTTTTGCAAGGAGTCTCCAGTTCCAGAATTACAACTCTGTGTTGTTTACACTTTTTGCCAGTGTCTCACATTTCTCCTAGAAGTGTTCAATCTCCCTAGTTTCTTCTTCTTCTTCTTCTTTCTTCCGCCTCTTCCTCCTTGTTCCTTATATGGTCGTACTTCCTATGGTTCATCTGTCTCCGGATATCTACACAACTTCCTGTCTTTGTTTCCCGGGATTTTCACCAGACCATGTTAAACGATTTATGTTCTTTGATGTAACAGATGTACGTGATACGTGATACAGTTTGGCACGTAATGTAGAATAGAAACTTCTCTGGGAATAACCTAGAGAACATTCAGACACGATCGTGTGCGTGCATGTGTTTCGCTTCCGGTCGGCAAGCGCGTCAACGCAGCAGACATATCAAGCAGTTCTTCCCTCACAATTTAAACCTAAGAAGCTGTAAACCTAACTAACTTTTTAGTCATTTTTGGACTTTCAGATTGGTCTCCAGTACGCGTGTTTATTTTACGTGGCCTGAAATAAGAAGACCCCCAACTCCCTTTGCTTATTGTTCAGCTCTTTTGTACTCTGGAGGGGCGTGGCACGGCAGTAGCTCATTTACATAAAGACTGAAACAGCATGTTCGAAGGAGGACTGAAATAAGGGGAGTTTGAGGCACAAAAAATGCATTTCTTGAAAGGTGTTCCAGATGAAGCATCAACAGACACATTGGAGGAGCTCTGAGACTCGTGTTAACTTGTTAAAATAATAGTAATATATGGCACCTTTATGTTTGCCTTGTATAAATAATGGTCATTATTGGCAAATTGCTGAGGTGTAAGTGGAATAAAACACTTCAGGACAACAATCAATTTTGGGGTGGCTACAGTAACCCTGCTTCACATCAAATCACCTTGATTGTTTTCCTTAACAGCACATCCACTGGTTGAGTCTTTACCCTCAGATCTGATGGAAGCTGTGATTAAAACAGCTTGTTATTTTCATCTAAAACATGTTGATGGTGATCTCCAGCGTGTTGTCACCACAAGACTCCAATTCGAATGCAGATTTGCTTGGCTCGCTTTTGCACAGATATACACACATCTGGGAAGTGTTTTTTTTTTTCCGAGACAGAGCAGCCGCTTAGTGAGATCGGGAGAGAACGAGTCTGGGAGCTTCTTTAGGGATAGTCCTGAAAGCGAAAGGCAGTGGTTATTTGAGTAAATGGGGTTTATTTTTGGACTATGAGAATATATGAGCAATAGCGGGTGACATTGGGGAGATGTAGAGGGAGGAGAACTGCCTCTGGGGAAGCTGACAGTAGAAAGCACTCCATCACAGGCTTGTTGATGAAGACACAGTCTCAGTAGAAACAAGGGCTTCAGAATGGAGGCAGGTTTGCTCTTCCCTGCACAATGGATTTGTTTATCTCTGCTACAGATGATGGCTTGTGAAAGAGAAAATTGTTAAAATAAACAATGAAGCACGACAGCGTGAGCTATTTTAGATGAGCCGGGACGTCTGGTCCCATGTGGTATCCGAGCTCTTGACAGGGAGAGTGAAATGAAACGTTGACTCATTCTCCTCTGCTCTCTTGCTTGTTTGGTCTCGTTCTCCTTTCTGTGCTCTTTTAGGAGCTACTGTTCCGTATGTTAATTAATCACAGGGCCTCGTCTTTGAATGCATCTAATTATGAGGTTGGGCTGAGATGAATGAACTGGGTTTATCTCATGGTGACCTAGATCAGGTGTTAAACAGGCGTTAGTAACAAGCTTTCGTTCAGTGTGTTATTTCCTTATGAGCTGTCCAGCTCAGATTTTTATTTCCAGTAGGTACTTTTACATGGACTAAAATATTCCATTAGTCTAACTTGAGCCTTCATGTGAACACTTGATCCAATCAATCAATCAATTGTCTCTTGTTAAAAAAAAAAAAAGGTGGCGTTTCAGAAATTATCAGGCTGCATCTTGCAAAGAAAACATTTATTGGAACTGGGTTAAGAACCATTTACCACTTAAACTTAAACTTGTGAAGTCGCTAAAAAATTGTTTAAGCCCGTGGTTCTTAAAGTGTGGGTCGCCCCACTAGTGGGGAATGCAGACATGACAGGTGGGGCGCAATGAACGGGAGGGAATTAGTGGAAAATAATAGGAAAGTACCTATTCTAATTCATG
>JAQMYJ010000011.1:23402487-23414694 GCA_030014305.1 Clarias laeviceps | reverse complement strand
CGGCATTTTGCGATGATCCCTAAATCATTCGTTGCGCCGTAGAGAATAATGGTGTTTATGCTTTTAAACATGTATAACTTAAGGCGGGTGTAGCTTAAAGACAATGTAGAGAGGAAATATATGTGGGTTTCTTATTTGCGGGTTTATTTACACAGCTATTGAAGCCAGAGATGCGAATATGCGAATATAAACCTAACTTTACCGCGGTCACAAACCGGGTCAGTAGTGAACTGTACGTAGTGGGAATAAAAACGTCAATGGATACATTTGTTACATGGACCATAAAAAAGCAGGCGATTCAGCACCATCAGCCTAATCAACCAAAAAGCCAGACGAAAAGACAATATGATGAAGCCTATGTTGCGCTTGGATTCATGGTGGGGATGGTGGGGGCAGAAGAGACCCGTGTGTGTTTTGTGTCTTAAACCGCTGGCAGCAGACGGCATGGGACCCAACACATTAGGAAGACACTTAGAGACACGACACACCCCAGTCACGTTAATAAGCCACTAGACTTCTTTGAAAGAAAGCTCTAGATAGGTGACAATGTAAGCCTTTTATAACAATTGCACGTGTATTTTATATTTTAACTGTTTTGAACTTGGTGTTATTTGATCTTATTGGATTAGAAATTGATATTTCAATAAATAGTAAACTTGGCCGATTTCGTTACCATCTTGTTGACAAGTGGGGCTTGAAAATTCGCCCACCTCCTTAAGTGGGGAATGACAGAAAATGTTTGAGAACCACTGGTTTAAGCTATGCTAGATAGTGAAAGTAAGAGCATTTCCACACATATACAACGTGCTGTGTGAGGATCACCAGGTTATCACATCTATGGAGGTTTTCTTTTTTTCCTCGATGGCACGACCGTATTCCAGGACTCGTTTATTGTTACAGATTGTGAAAGAGCGGTTCTGGGAGCATGAGGAATCATTCTCACACATGAACTGGACACCAGATTGTGTGCTGTAATCAAAGCTATGGTGACTAAATGAAATCTTGGAGTGTGCAACTTCTTTTTTTTTTTTTTTTTGGCCAGGTAGTGTATATTCTTTCTGTACGCTTTCCCAACGAGAGGTAACATTAGACGATGTGGAGGATTTTCCTTCCATTCCAGATCGATAAATTGAGAATATGAGAATAAAGTCTTTACTTCAGTCTTTTTTCCTCTAGGTACCTGCCTGAAGGTGGTTCCACCCTTAGTATGCAGTATATAAAGAACACTTCAAATGGTATTAAAAATAAATTGAAATTTAAATGGTATTTAGTGTTAAGATTTGCAGCATGTTCCTGGACGGAAAAAAGTCCTCATTAAATTTTCGGTCTATTACGCAATTGAATATAGTCATCGATTGTGCATGCAATTCAATTAATGCAGCCATGAGATTAAATCAGAGTAGTGCGTCCGTGAGATGTGGGATATTTGTTCTGTCCTCTGTTTTGATGTTTGATGTTTTTGTTAACGTGTGTTGTATGCTCCGGTAATGAAATCTGTCATATAAATTAAATTCCTTCAACATCTGTTTGGAAAAAGATCCTGAATTTACACAGCTGATAGAAGAAAATCTATTTCAGTAGATCATCAGTCCGAATGTAGAAGTGTAGACTTTCAGTATTAACTCGTCACTCTGCGTCTAAGCCCGAAAACAGATAAATGCACACTGTTTGTTCAGTGTCATCTTACTGCTCAGGTCCTGTTCAGGCTGCAAATCTCTCACGCAACACACACAATGCCCCGACCCTCTCATCTGCTCATGCACACACTTTTTTTTTTTTCTTCCTCCCCACCATCACGCAGCTGTATGCAGACTATGAAACATTAATATGTGTTGCACGGTGCTTTCCTGCCTTCATGAAATTTTCATAAAACGATATGCAAGCGAGGCATTTCTGTAAGAGGGCAGACATCGCAGATCAGCAGTCGAATAATGCACACGGAGCAGTTTCGATTTGTTAGGGAGGAAAATGGTTATTTTGTCACGGTCATGAAGTGACTGCACAAATCCGAATTCACGAGCTTCATTTTGACCTCGCGGGTAGTCGCTCCGCGTGCTTGGCAGATCCTCATAAACGAATCATGCGGGCAGATGCATCGTAGCCGCTCTCGCTCGAATACACTCGGAGTGTAAAAGCAGAGAAATGAGTATCGGCTATTTTCGCATCACCCGTAACCTCATTGTGCTCGGAGGCTAAAATGAGAATGTTGAGGCTTTGTGCATGAAAAGGGTGTGACCATGTGTATATACCAAAATCATATACCATGATAAAGTCATCTCTACAGCAGTAGTTAGAGTGACTTTGCTACAAACATTATTTCCGAACGAATAAATATATATATATATACCGTACAGAAAAGAGAGATGAACATATATGTATGTTAGTGTTAACAGTTTTTTAAACTCATGTAATTTAAAGGTCCCATATTCTACTACTTCTTCAACAAGTTAACGCAGGTCTCCAAGCTCCCCAAAGTGTGTGTGTGATTATGTAAATAAGCTACTGCTAAACCACGCCCCTCCAGCAGAGCTGAAAGGGCAGGGGCGGGGCGTCTTATATGAGGTCACAATAGGCAAAAATCTAATTAGCTTAATCCACTTCAAAAAGCAGGAAATGGGTTTTTTTTTCCTTATACACGCCACACACACACCAACTGGATGTATAAAAATGTTGCATAATTGGTGCCCTTTAAAGGAGCAATGTGTAATTTTTAAATGTCAATTCACATTAGCACTCGAGAATGAACCGACTCACACATGTCGACACTATGTACGGTACACAAGTCTTGTGTGTTCCGGTTGAAGGAAAAGTTGGAATTTCTGGGCCAGAAAACTTGTTAAAAAAAAAAGGGTAAAAAAAAAAATATATTTTTATTTTGCATGAATATGAAAACATGAATATTAAAGAAGTTTACTTTTACACTTATAAAGAGCACAGATTTCACCTTTAATGGTCAATTTGACAGAATAAACTTGTACGTGATTCCATGATTTTCTGAAGCTGCTAAATTATATTGATTTTTTTTCCTTCTTGTGGATAATTTGCATATTTAAAGCCACATTGTCCACAAGTCAGACCACGTATCCATGCCAGTATGATGTCTTTAGCTATGACCGTCCACGTAGTTGTGGATAAACAGGGTCAGGATAAACGCTGCTCACACTCCTCTGCATCATTCATACAGTAAGCATGGCCTTGTTTAACTAGAAACGTTCGAGCTGTGTTCCTCATAACAGGTTCTTTGCTGCACCTCCCTTCACACTTCTCTGGCTGCTTTGTGAATTAATTATGCTTTTTTCTTTTACATGTGAATAGAAAAAACTTAAGGTGAGACGTCCATAGCCGTGATCTGCTGAACTGATATATTTTTTTCACTGGGTAGTTCAACAGTTTGGTGTCTTTGGTGTCTTCTGGTTGATCTGCAGACTTCAGAACTTTTTTCTGAGTGAGTGAGCGAGTGAGAGAAGATTACAGCTCATAGAAGGAGGAAAAGATCAGAATGAGCTTCGGACGAAAGCCAGTCTGCAGGATCAACTGGTGAAAAAAACCCAGAATATCCATCGACTGATCCCCTGAATTTTTATTTTTTTTTACTTTTAAGAAAAAAAAAGTTTTTCTTTAGTTTTAAGCATTGAGTTGTTTGGTAGAAAATATGGCTGGTGTGTTTTTAGTGTGAGGAACTGATTTGATTCAGTTTAAGGTCTCGTAATGTTATTTATAATAAGTTGCAAATAAGGTTTAGGGGATTTTAGAATCATCCAGAGAACCTGACTCAGCATAGTGGAAAAAAAGCTGAGCTGGTTGTTATTTTATGTCAATTATATAAATTATGTAAAAAGCATCCGAGCGTCTTGGAAAGAGGACCATTATGATGAGCTTGTAGTTTCATGTGCTATCTGTTCCACTCAAAAAATTAGGTGAATTGTTTTCGTAGAATGCGTTTTTACTCTTAGAACCGTGTCCTGTTATTCCTCACAATAAAAAGTCTCGGTTTCACTTGAACACCGCTCGTAAAAAGTACGTTGAGAAATCGATTTCCTTTGAGTCATTCCTGCTTTTAAAAAATGCTCATATTGATCCGAATGTCCACTTAAATCATGTTTGTGGTGCGAGCACTTTTGACACGAAGGCACTCCAGTTGTGTTTACTCACGTCCTTTCACATACGGCCTTCTTTTCTCTCCTCCTTTTTTACTCTCTCATATTCATGTTTTAAAAAAAATAAAAGTTTTAAAACTTTCTCTGTATGGCCGCCAGAGCGTAGACTTACCATCTCATAACAGTTTGTTGTTGGAATCATTTGTGGCCTAAGAGACCATCACGAACATGGCGTGCACGGGAGGGAGGGGGAGGGGGGGGGAGTTTTATAATATAGTTTAGTATAGTATAGTATAGTAAAATTTATAATAAAGTTTTATAGCGGTATTTAATTTTCTTAACTCCAAAGTGTGTGTGTTAAAACTCCAGCTGAAATACTCCTCAGAAGAAGAAACTTTTTTCCATACATCAAACTCCCCTTATTTCACTCCTACTCCAAATGTACTGTTTCAGTGTCTATGTAAATGAGCAACCTCTGAGCCACGCCCCTCCAGAAAACAGCATAGCTGAGCAACAAGCCAGGGGATCTTCTTATATGAGGTCACAATAGAGGGGAAAATCTGATTGACTTGAGCCCTGGCCGATACAAAAATAAAAAAAAGGACCAGAAGGGAATTGTTTTTCTTTTAGATTATGTACAGGACACACACTAGAGACACTAGAGCTGAATGTATAAATATGACTCAAAAGTGAATTTCGCATGAAAGGACCCCTTTAAAGGAACAGTGCTTAATTTAAAACCCCCCTTCTGATCCCAAGGGGGCAGGGGTGGCTCAGTGGCTCGGGGGTCATGGTGGTGTATTGCTGACCAGGACATCCCCGGTTGCCACTGTTGGACCCTTGAGCAAGGACCTTCACACCCAAGTGATCAGATACAATCGGGCATCTACCTGGGAACCCGACCCTGTAAATAACTGCAACAGAAATGACGGATATACTCCCAAGGCAATTCATAATTGCAGTTATGAATGAAAAGACTCAGGCCTCTTTCTACCTAGTGTATAGACTATGTACAGTATGTAGTTGCAAAAAGGTTGTAATTTCTGGCCCAGTGCAATAAAAAACAATGCATGGATGTGTTGCCAAGCCGTGACTCTTCCGTGACAGTTATCGTTGGACCCATTTGTGACATAAGAGACCAACAACCGGGAGTGAAGCAATATTTATGGTTTCATTGTGGTAATAAATTTTTTTTGCTATGTTGATTTAAGAGAAAGCACATTTTTCTCAAAAAATGAAAAAACAAACAACCATCCCACCCACCGACATCTTGATAGCAGTGTTGACACCTCGGCGTGTGAGAGGAGTTGATTTTCTCAGTGAATTCATTGTTGATCAAGTGTCATGCCGAATGAAGCTTTTCCTGCTGCTGCTGCTGCTCCTCTGAGGAACTTTCTAGCAAGAACATGTCAAGCGCCTTTCTGTCCAGCTGAGCTTCCTGCAGGAAACGCCTGTTCGGACAAAGTGGATTTTTAACGCTGCCTCTCTGCAGGTATTTCCTGAGAGACTCGACTAGAAGCATTGTTGTTTTTGCCTTCCTGCATGGAGGAGATTACTCATCAGCTTCCAAGCTTCACACACACACACTCACACACACACAAACATAGAGACATGTGGAGAGCTATCAGAAGTGCCCTTTTGCTCTGTTTATCACTGCAATCTACACTCATATACAAACAAGCCCATGCCCACCGTCTCCATTAAAGAGATGAACAACGCAGCCTTTTATAACCTTCCCCTGTTTTGGATAACCTACTGTTCTGATGCTCACTGATGCCTGTGTCTCTCCACAGCCCAATGATCCAGTCACTAATATCTGCCAGGCGGCAGACAAGCAGCTCTTCACCCTGGTGGAATGGGCCAAGAGGATCCCACACTTCTCTGAACTGCCCTTGGACGATCAGGTCATCCTGCTGCGAGCAGGCAAGTGCATGTACACCTTTACTGTCTGCATGCATACACACTTGAGCACTCCTTCTACAAACATAGACATTTTACAAATAGTGCTTTTACACTATTTTTTGCTAGTGTTGGAGTTTGCAGCCGGTTTCATCATCATATGATTCTAAGATCAACCTTCAACGAAGGCTCTCCGTTACAAATTTTTGAAACTTTGCAAGAAATTTGCATCGGCATACAAAGCATTCTCAGCATATGTACAAATGTACCGAACTGAACGCTAGCTAAGTTGCGCGTATATTCAGGAGCCGCTTTAAACTTGTTTTGGGTCAGTGGATTTTATTTCAGATTTTATTTCAGATTTTACTTCATTCGTATGCCGAGATTCCGCTGTAATTACCTCCGAACCATGAATATTAGAGGGAACATGTAACGCATGGGAAACTGAACACATGAAAACTCTTAAACCTTTGCCAGTTCATGATCACATAAATTCTGTTCCGTGTTCTCCTCCAGGTCTTCATGCAGCGTAAAAAGGTCTGCCTATAAAGCATTTCGGTCATAAAACTGTTTGGCGTTGTACATCAAGGTGACTGGTACTCATCCGAGTAAAACTCATAAAGTTGAGTGATAAAAGATTCTCGCATAATGTGAGGAACCCATGCTGCATTCGAGTTAGCTCAGAAGTTCATAAATAAGCGCTATTCTGTTTACTACTGATGCTGTGAGCAGCCTTGTTGATTTGACGTCATGACTTGGGTTAAAAGCGCTATACAAATAAAATTTAATTGAATTGAACCTGTTTGAGCTCAAGATCCCAAATTTCAGATTAAAAATTCCGACTAGACTGGGCTTTTCTTAAGTTTTACGAAAGTGTAGGTTGATTTTTGGTGGTGGAGTGCAGATTTGTACTTCCTAAGCAGACTTAGCAATACTTTTCATTCGCCTTCACATCATTTGTCTCATCGTTTTATTATTCAATTTTATTTTATTTTTTTCTCCAGGATGGAACGAGCTGCTCATCGCGTCGTTCTCGCACCGCTCCATAGCCGTAAAGGACGGCATTCTGCTTGCCACCGGGCTCCACGTGCACAGGAACAGCGCCCACAGTGCCGGAGTGGGAGCCATATTCGACAGGTCAGAGGTCACAAGATTTCAGGACACTACTGGTTAGCTTTTTTAGATTAGACAAACGATCTCGAGCAAATACACAACGAAACTGGTAAATATTCCACTTCAGCGTTAGGAACATGCACTTTTTGGTTGTTCCGTGGCGAGCTCCTTTTTAATGAGGTTCGTTTAGAAATGCCAGCGCACAGACATGATTTCAGCAAGTTTTACCACCACAAAGGCAGAAGGAGAAACCTTGGCATTTTCTCCAGCGGACATCAAAGAGAGAAGGGCAGAAAGCCTGAGCTCTTTTATCGATTAACATCAGTATTCATTAAAGATTCACATATGCAGGTGGTACAGGTCATGCAGAAATAATGAGCTGCTCAGACAGAAAGTGCAAAAGGAAATCCATTTGCGTGTCATTTGTGCTGGAAGTTGAAGCAGCAGGGGCAGCTAAGCCACTGTGCCTGTGGGCTGTGCACTATAAATGCCTGGACTGACCTTCTCATGCTCTAAATCAAGCAACACGGAATTTCTCTCTAATTTCTTCATCCTCAGACGATCGTCAGAGAAAGAAATGATGAAAGTTGCTGGGTTTTAAGGAATAAATAATTTGGGGTTGTATTGTTATCGGAATGGACAAACCGAATATGATGTGTCGCCTCGCACCTCGAGGGTCCGGGTTCGATTCCTGCTTCGGGTCTGTTGCATGTTCTCCTTGTGCTTGGTGGGTTTCCTCCGGGGTACTCCGGGTTCCTCCCACAGTCCAAAGACATGCAGATTAGGCTGATTGGCGTTCCCAAATGGCCCATAGCGTGTGAATGAGTGTGTGAATGTGTGTATGTGTGTGTTCATAACTGATGGATTGGCACCCCATTCATGGTTTTACCCCGCCTCGTGACCTAAGTCTCCTGGAATAGGCTCCAGGCCCTCCTGCGACGCTGTATACGCGATAAAGCGGTTTAGATCAATAAGTGAGTGAGTGAGTGAGTAGTGATGTAGATCGATGCATTGTAATTTTATTCACTTAAAATCACAAAAACAAACAATAGAAACAAGTTAAACTACAAGTTAATCTCCTTTTTTTCCCCTCTCACTCTCTTTCACAAGTCAGTACGATAAAAATGCAATTTGGCACATTACCAGGAAAGTTCTCGCTGCTGAAATTTTATTCCGAAAACTCAGTTACAGCTTCACTTTTAACGGTAACAAAGCAATAATACAACACGAAAAAAAACATCTTACTGAAAAACTTTTTTTTTTTCTAAAATCTGATTAAATCGAGCCTCCTCTGTACAAACTCAAGCGTAAGTTAATATAAAACCGTGATTTGAATTAAAGCCAGAACTTTTGTCAAAGCTGCTAGTGTACAAATTTCATCAACCCCATCTGACCAATCAGAATCAAGAATTCAAGAGGGCTGTGCTATAATGAGATATAACCTGTGTGAAGTTTTCAACTGTGTGGTGGGTTTTTTTTTTCAGAGTGCTCACAGAGTTGGTGTCAAAGATGAGGGATATGCAGATGGATAAAACAGAGCTGGGATGCCTACGAGCCATAGTGCTGTTCAACCCAGGTAGCGTTCAACAACCTCCTTTATATAACACCTTAGACTTCTACCTGACCAACCATACGCCAATCTTTACTCATACTTGTTTCAACCTTAAACATAACAGTGTGACTTTTGCGCATGCACAGTCAACACACAAAACAAAACCCAGCCTTATATCATATATTATATTATATCAGCCATAACATTAACCCCACCTGCCTAATGGTGTCTAGATCCACTAGTGTTAGAATTTAGAATACGAGTCAAAACGTTTCTTTCTTACTAGAACTTTCTACAATATTGGATTATTAAGTAAGATTACAACTCTACATGGTTGACAAAACAGTGTGCTGAATGTGTACCGTGGTAACAGGTACCAAGACGTTAGCAGCAGATCCTTTAATTCCTGGATACTCCATGGATCGGACCTGTTTGTCCAGAACATCCCACAGATACTTGATCGGATTGAGATCTAGGGAATACGTACAGTAGGCCAAGTCAAAAGTCCTTTCTTCATTCTTGAACATTTGTCCAGTATAACAGGGTACATTTTCCTGCTCATCCTTACGCTTGCCCATTTTTCCTGCTTCCAACACATCGACTTCAAGAACTGGGTATTCGCTCTCGACCTAACATGTTCCACCCCTTGACAGGTGCCTTTCTGTACTTCTATAATATAATTGTATTGAACATAGTACAGCAGTACCATGGCATACAAATTGAATCCGTTCTAAAGGCGGAATTTTGTATGACGAAACACATTTTCCCGTTGGAAATAATGTAAATGCAGATAAGCCGTTCCAGCCACCTAAAAATTAACCTAAAAAACCTAATTATATTAAAAACTATGTAACCTCGCCGCAGTGGTAAAGTGCTCGCCCTATGATCCGGAGATCGCGACTTTGATTCCCGGGTGATGCTGTGACCTCACGCAGCCGGAGGTCTAGAGAGAGCTGATGGGCCGAGCTCTCTCAGAGGGGAGGGATGAGAGGTACTTAGTGCTCCCACATTAATCACGGCTCTACATACAATTAGGGCTGAGTGAACAGTTCGAAAAAGATGCGGTCAGCTGGCGTCACGTGGTTCGGAATAAACACGTGATAGTCTTCGGCTCTCCCGATGGAGTGGTAGTAGTAGCTTAATGTGGGAGCCCCCTAGTGACGAGGAGGAATTGGATACGACTAAATTAGGAGAAAATCAGGAAAAAAAATAAATAAAATAAAAATAAGAACAATGTAACAATTTAGAAAATACGTAAATTAAGTAAAATATGAAATATACATCACACCTCACCTAACCTTAATCTATGATTCCTCTCGGCACCGGTTGCTTTAAAAACAAAACTGAAAGTTGCTCCCTTTTCTTCTTGCTGCCGTGCTGGATAACATGCTTGTGACCCTTGGTGCTATGTCTTCACTAAATCTTGCACAAAATGACAAAATAATAAATAACAATAATAATGTAAACTCACTTTGCTTAACTGACCAAAACAATTTTGGATTGGCTACCGGACATACGCACGACCTGATTGTTTGCTCGTGTGATGAAAATGCTTCATGTGCCGAGGCTTCTTAAAGCGTTTGTATGCCGAGGTACCACTACTGTATATCTTTATGAATTATGTAAGATACATCAGTAGCTCTTAAAACCCAGAACATTTTATCGATTTTTTGTTTTGCTATTTTATTTAATTAGCCTATATATGTTTATTAAAAAATAAATAAAATCAATGCAAATGAATGAAAAACAAATGCTCTGGAAATGCACAGCTTGATGTCTGAAGCCTCATCATCATTGACCTATGCTGTGTTGCTGGCACGGATCTGTGCCGCTTAAGTTTTAAGGGTTTAAGTATGACTAAAAAAGCTTTGATATAAAAGCTAATAAAAGCTACACACAGTGGACCTCCCTGGGAAAGAAAAAAAAGACACAGAAATGTCCTAAACATCCCTTTACAGTAAGGGTACCACTCCAGCAACAAGCAGTAGTACAGTTAAGTAGAGATACTGTAGACCAGTGGACAGAGCAAACACACTGTTTAATGAGTCCTGGCACATCAGACAAAGCAAGCACTCTTTTTTTCATGAAGATGGCTCAGTGCTTTGTGCCTCTGCTTGTCCTCTTTAAAGCGAGTTACAGAATTACTGCTCCCATTCGCCTAATTAGGAGCTCTCTAAGGAGCACTCCATAGAAATCGATTGAGGTGTGAGCGCAGAGGAAAGAAGGAATTCACTCCCTGCCATACTGTATTATGTTCACGCTCGCTTGCTTCACGAGCCAAATAAAATGCAAAGTTTAGTCCACTGAAATTTTGAAATTTACTGGGACTGTATCTCATGTGCTTCATTAAACCTGTTTGGGTTTCCACAGTGATATCATTTTCATAATAGACTGAAAAATTATGAAGAATCTGTTGTCACGTCCTGGCCTTAGAACTATAGTTGATGTTGTATAAAGAACTCGAGATTCTGAAAGTTACATACCAACCCCATAAAATACAGCCTATCCTTTGTATTTTGTTGTTGACTTCTGCATTTTCACATTTTGTCTGGGACACGCTGTGCGTTTATCAGTAATTGTTTTAAATCTTACAGGAGCAGGAAAGTGCAAAGTCTCAGCACCCTTCCGAGTTAATAAACACATTTCCCAACCTTCAGTCACTTTTCTTTATAAATATTCTGCGAATCTCAATATTGATTAATTAAATTTGACATTTTTGACAGACCACTGAACAGGAAAAAAAACGTTTTTTTTTTTTCACTTCTAGACTCTAAAGGCCTGTCAAACCCCAGTGAAGTGGAGGCTCTGAGGGAGAAGGTCTACGCCTCTCTGGAGGCATACTGCAAGCATAAATACCCGGATCAACCCGGGAGGTAAGAGAAACCTTATGTACACTTGCACTCAAACTAAGAATTAATTAAATAAGTAAACTGTCAAGCAAGCAACGACGAAGAAAATGTCAATGTGTGGTATATTTAAACATTTTTACATTCATTCATTCGTTTTTATTATTATGACTTTGTAAACCAGGACAAGGAAAGACCTTGACATACGTGTATAGTGTTCATGTATGAAAATGATTCCTAATGTTCTTTCACAAGCTGAAAGTCCTGGAATACAGCCGTGCCATCAGGGGAGAAAAAAAATCCATAAAAGTGATAACCTGGTGATTCAGTACATTCAGGTCATCAGCTGACTTCGTTTTATTGCCACATAACGTTGCTGAGTCTCGACCTGAGCGACTGAACCAATCCCAGGTCATAACACTGTCTCCAGAGGCTTGTACACTGGACACTACGCTTGATGGGTGCATCACTTCAGGTGCTTTCCTTCTTACCCTGAGTGTCCATCGCGCTGGAATAGGGATCAATCTGGACTCATCAGGTCACATGACCTTTTTCCACTGATCCAAACTCCAATCTTTATGCTCACTATTAAACTGAATCCTTTTTGTCTTGATTAGTCTTAAGCAGTTGTTGTGTCCATCCTGTACCTGTCACGCAGGTGTGATATTCGGATGTACCGATCCTGTGCAGGTGTTGTTAC
>JAQMYJ010000011.1:23382637-23397274 GCA_030014305.1 Clarias laeviceps | reverse complement strand
CCCAACTGTCTATATATATATATATATATATATATATATATATACACACAGATATATATATATATATATATATATATATATATATATATATATATCCTAAAGCTATATTTTGTCTATATGTACATGTGTATATACTTAGAAATACAAATATATAGAAATATACAATTCTTTCCTTAAATGTTCCCAGTGTTGTAGTGTTAGCAGAGAGACAAGTGCTTCGTGCCCTACTTTAGAAAACAGGCCTAATTGCACTGTGTAATATTCAGAAAGGTTTTAGAAAGGAGTGTTTTATATTTTGTTTAAAAAAAAAATAAAAAAAGATTGCTGAAGTACTAGCAGGTCTAAGCGCTAACACATGATCACGCACCAGCTCCTTCACTGTTCTACAATCACAATCATGCTTACGAGACCTCAAGAACTGCGACGACAAGCCAAAAAAAAAACAAAGGAAAGACAAAAAAACAAGAGGCAAAGAAGAAGCCGTTTGCTCTGTCAGCTGTGTATATACAACATGGCGATCCATGAAACGGGTTTTATTCAGGTGCATTTTTTAAAACCTGGGTCTTTTCAACTATCAATTAAGTGATAATCAGGAACATCTTTGATTGTGATTGTGATTATGATGATTGTGATCCGAGTCGACTCAATGAGTACAGGCTGAACGGGGAACTAAAGGAGCAAAGGAGAAAAAAGTGATGTAATTGCCTAACGAGGATGACCTTTGACCGTAACACAATCACTTGTTTAGTTGCTACACAGAGAGACACCTAAAAAGATCTATTTTTGTACAAATGTAATTTTATCTCTTGCTTATTTCTTCATACCTTCCTTCATACCTCCTACGTGGGCTGTTGTATACATTGTGTAAATGTTAATTTGATATGGGAAAGAGTCGAGACACTCAGACCTCTATAAAAGTCGGGGACGGGAACCGAGAGGCCCTTTTGCAGCTTTTGCCTGTACTTTACCTTTTGTTTTGTTTTGTTTCCTTTTTCATGTCACTGAGTGACAGGATCCTCTGCCTAATTCTTTTGTCTGTTTTCAAGATGTTATTTGTGCTTTGTTCGTTGTTGTTCTTTCATGAAAGTAAGAAAAAAAATAAAAGTTTAAAAAGATAAAAAATTTTGTTGTTTGCATATTGTATTATATACTTTTGGCATAAAATTTTTGCTGTAAATTTTAAAAACCCATTATTAATACATTTCGAAACATCTATTAGTAGTGGTTAGAACTGTGGCCTCGCAGCTCCAGGGTCAAGGGTTCGAGTCGCACCTGTGGTCTGCATACATGGAGTTTGGGGGCAGAGGCGGGTGTCTTCCCATCCGGAATAGCCTAATTGGCTTTTCCAAATTCCCACGACCCTGCACAGGATAAGTGCTTTAGAGAACGATTGAATGAAAATGCATATTCATTACAATTGCAAATACTATATACAATATATCTTTTTTATGGAAATGAATACACAAAATCTCTTTACATGCTTGTGGATTTGAAGGTGTGCAAGTATGATGAAAGTATAAAAAATATATTAAATATTTAAAAAGAAATATGGCTCCAGAGGCCCAATTCTGTCCTAAGCTAATATTACTATATGTTCGAAGTTGTATAAGTTTTACTTCCTTCAGTTTTTTTTTTATTTCCTTCAACCTCTCCTAAAAAATAGTATGAATACACAGAAAACTACAAATAATAAGACAGACTGGTAACAACATCCATGATCGTAAATTTTTAAAGGTATCATATTATACTTCTACTTCCATTATGCTACATTTATTGAGGTTTATCTTAGACAAGCCTTAGTGTTCTCCAAAAGGTATAGCTTTAAATGCAAATTGTACTACTTTGTGGATGTGCATTTTTCTAGCCAATCAGAATGCAGGAAACAGCCTTCTTTAAAAATGGTGCCCAATCATCAAGCATCATCAAGTTAGAGGAGATGCCAGGCAAATTGTCCTATTCTTTTGTTGTCTTGACCATAATGACATCATACCAGGCAGGAAATTTGAACAGCGTGTTCATGCACATTCATGAAAAACAATAGAAAAACATAATTATGACATTTCTAACGTATTATCCCCCTCATATTTTTGTGATGTATACACAATACACTCATGACCCATGTGAAGAAAAAAAAAATAAATCAAAAGTGAGTTTTGCTTAATAGGTCCCATAATAAGATAAGTGGCCCTAATCCTACATACCTAATAATGCAGTACATATGATGAAAAGAAAATCTTTTCTTTCCATTAGCCATCTTTCATTCAAACCATAAAAAAAAAATATATAGATTTTATCTCACATTTTCATTTTGATTGGATGGTGTTTGCTTTATTCTATTTACTGAGAGTTTTACAAAAAAATATAATAATAATAATAATGTTGTATTATACCCCATGTGAATTTACAACTTGGTCTCAGCCAAAACACAGTATTGGTGCTGATTTTATTTTTCATGTTATACATATTACACAGAAAATGTGTGCCAAATAAGCTACTTCTGAAGTTTATGCAACATGGAAGTGACCAAAATTTGAGAGATGATTTTATCCAAAATGGCCAAAAGTGGCCATTTTTCAACTTTATACTGTCTCACATTTGAAACAATAATCATTTAAAATGAAAATGGTTAATATTTCATTGAGTGTTGATGCTAAAATTGGTGACCTGTAAAAAGTGTTGCCTAAAGCTTATTCAGTTAAAATAGGTTCGTTTAATCTGCCCAATACTTAACACATACAATTACCAAATTCCAGGGCTACTGTACCTCAGGGCTTTGCATGAGAGATCTGTAAAAACTTCTGTAGTGTCTGTAACCATGTCAAATTCATGTTGCAATATCTTAACAATTGGGCATTTTTTTAATACTCTTTCTTTAGGTTTGTGTCTTTTCATGTGAAATCTAAATTGGCCAAACTTTTCAACAGTTAAGATAACTGAAAGATTTGAATTTTAAAAAGTTACAGCCATAAAGGTGCATGAAACTGTATTTAGCAAATGTGTTTCTTTTTACCTGGTAAAAGTGTGTATGCAGATTTACAAAAAACAAAGCATAAGAATTGGAAGATAAGAATTAAGGATTATGAAAAATGGTGTTATATAATCATGTCTGAAAATTCACTTTTCACCTGGATGAGACATTTTTAAGCACCAATACCATGTTTTGGCCGTCTAGAAAGAAATCAGCCCAAGACTTGAACTCGTACCATTCTATAGACTTCTTGTTTTTGGTTCTGTAAACGTTAAACCATTTTCAACAGCATGTACAGCAGATTCCGAAAAACAACAGAGCCTTATTTTATTAGAAACTCATTTATACCAGATTAAACTTATAACACACATCAGAGTGAGCATTTTTTTTGGTGAAGTGCAGCTCAGTATCCGTTTTAGATAATCAGCTTAAGATGGGCAGCATGATGAGCTAACGGTAGACCGCACAACCCGATGTCATGTCCACGCTGAGCCTACAGTGGTACAGATATAAAAAATAAAATAAAAAAAGAACAACTTTATTGAGACACAGGTCAAGTCCAGTTTCTCATGCAGCCCTTGTGATCACACTGAAAGTTTACAGAGAAAAAAAAAAAAAAGAGAGAACAGTTTTTTTTTTTTTTTTTTTAAACACCAACCCTTACATTGCAGCAAAGTACAACACTCATCCACCATTAGTAGCACAGCACACACTGTTAGACCACAAAAAAGAGAGCTGGTTGAACTGAGAAGCTGCATGAAGGTTATACAAAACCGAGGCAGTGTTAAAGCCTACCTTGATATATTTGGTCTTTTTTTTTTTTTCTTTTTTTTTTTTACTAGTAGCTGCAAACATACATTATAAAGCAAACCTTTTACGAACCTTGCATCTTAACAAAATAAAAATAACCAAAGTGTGAATGTTGCAGACGAATGAATGCAGGCCTCATATGGGTTATAACAATCTGACCTGTATTTATACAACAGTAAAATTACCTAATGCTTAACTAAAAGTTTTCATATACGATCTTTATCATCATCAAGGCCATCCTGTCTCACTAATGATTCTCTTGTAGCCTATTTGCAGAAAAAGCAGTGCGACAGAAATTAGCGAAGATGATATATACTCGTATTAACTGCTTTAACACAAATCTTAAAGGTTCTTCTTTTGGCATGTGTGATGTCAACAAGAAAAATAGAAAAAATTTTCAAGAACAAAAAAAAAAAAAAAAACTTTGCGCTGCACATCATTCGACAAAGCGAAAGTGAGTAACACTGGATAGTTGGAACATATACCAGATCACAAGTCACACTGTGAAAACTGCCTGACTGTACATGAGCATGAAGCATCTGGAGATTTGAGAGAACACTGCTCTGGAAAAATGAAATGTCTGAAAATTACAGGAGGAGTCCACCCTTAAATGTGAGAAGTGATAAAGGGGCTGCTGCATCGCTCTCTTTAGGTAGATTAATCTTTCGACTTATGATCAAAGCATTGTGGGTAACGTACGAAAACACAAACGATGAACAATAAAAGAAAAAGCAACCTCAGAATTTCATCACAGAATAAAATTTGGACGCCACCGCTGATCGCGCTATTTATAAAGTCTATAGCGCAAGATTATCATCCTTGGCAGGATATTTCTTTAAAGAAAAAAAAAAATTGAGTAATTGCAAAACATTATTCTTCTTTATACCATCTCACCATCTCCATGGGCTTTAGTTGTGTAATCAGTTTAATAAATTCCACTTTAAAAATGGCACTCAGTCAGTCACACGAGAAACACTGGCAGACAGACAATAATCAGACCAGACCAGACCATTTCATGTGCGAGATGAACTGGTGTTTTTTGTTTTTTCTTTGCTGCACTTTTCGGCACACCCGTGATTCACTTCTGGCTTGCATTAATGTACAAAATCAACACATTCTACAAAACAGAACAAGTCAGAAAGCTTGTTAGCTAAAAGAGGAAATCAAAGCCAGCTAGATCGACAAGACCAAAATATACACGAATCAGAGCTGAGGGTTTAATTGATCAAAGAAGGGAACAGCTCGTGGATAGGTAAGGCAGAGATAAACAGAGAGAAAATGAGAGATACACAAAGAAAGAGGGAGAGAAAGAGAGAGAGAGAGAGAGATTTAGTGTAGAGACTGTTTAAAAGAAGTGGTGTTTTCATAACATGAGTCTCTCTGCATTGGCTGCTCTGGACACGTGCGTTCGCAGTGCTTCCTGCCAAGACCAAGCGATCATGGGTATGAACGGCCTTGGCCTCGTGTTCCTCGTAATAAATGTCCTTCTTCCCCCCAAAAATGAAAAATACAAAATAAAAATAAAAAAAAAAAGCAACAATAATAAAATAAATCCTGCATGTGTTCTAGCTTAGCAGTCGCTCTTCCACAGCTTGATGGTCTTGTCGTTCTCTAGTGCTGCTGACGCAATGATGTTCTCTGTCGGGTGGCAGGCGGTCGAGATCACGACATCTGGAAAAGGAGAAGCAAAAAAAAAAAAAAAAAGTTTATTGGCGTTGATTACCGCAGCAGTGTGGAATTATTAAATCTGCTCTGTTCAAGAGGAGGTGTAAATCCTATAACGGCATCTGTAAGGTACATGTAGGGTGCGTGACAGAGGTTTATACTGATGCACTTGTTCTACCTAATACGTTACCCGTTTCTATAGTAACAGCTCATTTACAGGGGATGAAGTGGGGGACGAAGTTTCAGGGATAACTTAGCAACCATATGGAATGACACATCAACCACCTAGTAACACCATAGCAACCACAAAGGATGAAAGATCAACTACCTAGAATTAACCCAGGAGAGAAATCGAACAAAAGCAACCACTAAGCATTACACAGCATCTCACGATTACGGTTTTCTTATAAAACTGACAGTTAAACATGTTATGTTTCATTAACTGACTATTCATTAATAATTAATCACAACACACACATTATACATATAGTTCTAAAAGAACGATCGTACCAAATTAGTATGTGAGAATTGAATAAAGCCAAACTAGATTAAACGGAGCATAAAAACAATAAAGCTGTCGAAAAACCTGCTCTTGTCTCTGTATTCTCATTCAAAACTGAGGCTGCTTAAAAAAAAAAAAAAAAAAAAACAAGATCCCTATTGCACACTGCCCTGAACAGCAGGTGCGCCCTCTTGTGGTGAACAAGTCAATAGAAAAGTGAGCTGCAGACAAATATTATTGAAAAATTACTCCCACTCACTCATTCAGTCAGTCGCTAACTATACCACTTATCTTGTACAGTATAACCTGGTGCATACCCCAGGGGACACAACAGGGTACTAGACAGGGGGTACAAATCCATCACAGGGCACACGAGTACACACTAATTTCACACTACGGGAAATTTGAGAACACCAATTATCTTAATCTGCATGTCTTTGGATTATGGGAGGAAATCAGAGTACTTGGAGGAAAACCACCAAGCACAGGGAGAACAAACACACACAGACGGAACTCAAACCCTCGTCCCTGGAGATCCATCTCCTATCCAAGATGAAATATCATCCAGCAAGCAACAACCTTGAATAATACCACAGCAACCATCCTAGCAACCCTCTATTAACATCTAATCTAATAATCTATACATATAATACAACTGTAAAGTCAACATGTCTGTACATTTAAGATTAAAAAATATATTTTGGGAGACGCAAGATGAGTGATAGAACACATTATATAATTTTGAACAAATTTTAATAGGGTTCCACAGGTGTATCTGA
Source organism: Clarias laeviceps (assembly GCA_030014305.1). NCBI lineage: Eukaryota > Metazoa > Chordata > Actinopteri > Siluriformes > Clariidae > Clarias > Clarias laeviceps. The sequence goes on along the minus strand of JAQMYJ010000011.1, from coordinate 23,390,550 downwards.
CTGAGCTTCAGGTAACATATGGGCTTTGTTTCATCGCAATCAGCCAAGAGAAGAGATGCTACTCTGAAATTTAAATGGAAAACACCCATATATCATTAAAAAAAAAAATTCAACCTTGGAAAAAAAAGAAAGAAAAAAATAAAATAAAAATTTGTTCATCCTAAAATTCACCAGATGGCGCTGTATATTTTTTAATACACGCTTATGAGCGTGCAATTGAAATCTACTTAATAAACGCGATCCCATACCTTCATTCCACACACTTCACTGTAACATGTGAAAATTTTAGTTCATTCCAAAATTCACCAGATGGCGCTGTACATTTTTTAATACGCGTTTATGAGTGTGCAATTAAATTCCATGCAAACAAAGTCGCGGAAACGTGTAGCGATAAATAATAGGGATCTGAATCACCGGGGATCAACTGATACGATATTATCATGTTACCTAGGTAACGATTTGATTTATATTGTGATTCTGTGTCACGATTTTATAAATATCCTGATTCAATAGTACCCTTTTTTTTTTTTTTTTTTTTTATTAGAATGCATAATAATACATTTTAATAAATAATTTGCTCCTTCATGACAGGAGGTAAAGCTGCTTGCCGAAATGTAAACGTATAGAAAATAAAAATTAGTAAAAAAAAAAAAAGAATTTTAATAACTAAAAATCTATTTTGGAGTTACTGTGGTGAGAACATAAACTGCCGCACAAAAGAATACAAAATATACCGTCAGTTATTATTAAGGAGAGAATACAAAGAGACTTTAGGCTGCTAGAGTTTCATTCTGGGGGTTACAACCTCAAAAAAGCCCAATGATAAAAGTAAACCTCTTCAGTTCATCCATGCTGATTCTTTACCTGTGTGACCCTGCAGCTTCTGTACGATCTCCTTAGTCTGCAAGTTCCAGATGTAAACCATGTTGTCTTCTGATCCAGAGACGATCCACTGATACAGAAATTTCCATGAATTCCAAAAAAATTATAACAATGAGAAACCAGTAAAACATTTATGCTTAGGTTACTAATTAAAATTTCAAAAATCAAAGCGGAGAATGCCTCACCTTGCCTCCTGTGACGGAGAAATTCGCAAATATGCAATATTTCTCGTTTTTGTGACCGGTGTATGTTTTCAAGCACTGTAAAAACACAAACATTAATAAGTGGAGGAGATTAATCTTCAGAGGCTCATTAAAATAGTGCTGCCGTGTCTTAATAAAAAAAATACACATAATCCTCACCTTTCCTTTGCTGTAGTCCCAAAGCTTCAGGGTGCTATAAACAACATAAAAGGTTTTAAATTGAGGCATTTCAAATATATAATAAACGTAATCTGCTATAATCAAAATGCCGGTGCGATTTCTGAATCAGAAATCAGAAGGAGGGCTGATACTCACTTATCCAGCGTGGCGGCCAGGATGTACTTGCCATTGGGGGAAAACTTCACAAAGGACACAGGGGGGTTGTCGTCATCTGAGGAAGACAAGCATGATGATGATGATTATACAAAGCAAAGTTCGAGATGACTTTTAAAGATGTTTTAGTGCATATTACGAGTTTAAGAACTCACCAATAAGCGTTTTAAGGCACTGGCCTGATGCTGTGTCCCAAATACGGCTGTAACAACACGAACCCGAGGTTTAATTACACGTACCAGGTTTGAAGGTTCTTATCAAGTTCTTATGAAGTTTACTCACCACAGGCCATCGTAGCTGCTGGATACGATCAGAGAGCCGTCTCTGTTAAAATGTACCTGAAACCAAAGGAGCAGAATGAATCTGATGAAATTAAAAACTGTGCCTTCTTACAGAACAAAGACAAAAAAAAAAAAAAAAAAAAAACTTTAATAAAGTAAAATGACAGATTGATATATATAGTATGCCTGTTGATTAGTTTTCTATATTTGCATTCCTTATAGTATTATAGTCCCTATTGTAAGGCAGCACAAAGTAGATACTCACTGCAGAGACCGGGTCCGAGTGAGCCGGCAGCGTTTTCAGACACTTCCCCGTCTTGACGTCCCATATCCGAACACTCTCGTCAAACTTACAGGTGAAAACAACAGGCAGTGTTAAGTTTACGAAAACAGTGATGAAGGGAAAAGACGAAGAGGAAAAGGACTTACTGATCCAGACACGATGAGGTTAGACTGAGGGTTGAAATTGCAGCAGAACACGTAGTTGCTGTGGCCCTTCAAGGTTTTCAGACATTTTCCCTAACAAATCGAAAAAAGAAAAAAAACAGAAAAATATATATTATATATAATATTTGTTTTCTGTACCGACTCATTACTCAAGACTCCTTATTGTTAATAGCATGAGCTTGTGATCAGTGCTGCAGGACTTACAGAGCTCACGTCCCAGATCTTCAGGGTTTTGTCATCAGACGCCGAGACCAGCAGGTTGGAATCAGAGGACCAAGCCACGTCTGAGATTCCCTGTAGGATGACAATCATCGTCAAGACTAAACCCCACCAACAAATGTTTTATCTCTTATGTAATTCTTCTCTTAAGTTACTCATCTGTGTACAGTGATTAGCATAGCAAAGATAAGATTTCACTTCTTTTTTTTTTTTATCTAAATTTATCAAGTAGGAATATTCAGACACTTTCTCGTCTTAATGTTCCATATGACGTGTCTCTCATCAATTAGTATGTTGTCTAATACTGATTGATAAATATTTAAATTCCTTATTGTAAATATGGGGAAAAAATTTTATTTTTGAAATTATTACTACTGTTTGTTTTGGGGTTTAATTAATCTGTCTAGTTAGGAAGTTATAATGTTTACTCAGGCTTTAACTACTAACTAATGAGCACATTATGGTATTTTGATTGGTATTTTGAGTATGCGATACACTAATATAATTTAAAATTGTACAAACAAATACATTGGGTGAGTAAATCTTTGCTTTCAAAATTAATAAAATAAATTACAGTGCAAGTCCATGCAAAGGCAAAAATTAATAAGGCACAAATCATGGGGTTCCTACCGAACCAGACTGATACACTGCAAAATACTGCATCTGCTTTATACTGACTAAACTTTTACATGTAAATTAAACAAATGCTTCAAAGTCCAATGCTTCAAGTTGAAGAAAACTACAAATAAAAGAGAGGATAAGAAAATGAAAAGACCTAAAAAAGTATCAGTAATAACTGCTGAGTTAATAATTTGATAGTTAGTTTTGTTTCATAATTAATATATTAAACATTTCATGTTAAAATTCATTATTCAAGGGTGTTCTTTATAAGCACCTCCTGGGGAAAAAAAGAAAAACATTTCAGAAAGGGCAAAAAAAAATAAAAAAAATTTAACGATAGTGCTGAACTGCTAACTTTGTAAAAAAAAAAAAAAAAAAAAAAAAAAAAAAATGTGGTCAAGAAAAATTAAGAAGTGAAAAATCATTGTAAGCTATGTTTAATATGTTTAACCAGAGCTGTGTTTAACAGTGAAAGTAAGAGCATTTCCACACACACACAAAGGATTGAAGAACTCACAGGATTGAGACTAAACAGCTGTATGTCTACAAGAAAACCACTGGTTAGTGAGACTCATCAGGAAAAAGGCTAAAATTTGCTAGTGAGCATAAAGATTAGACTTTGGAGTAATAGAAAAGGGTCATGTAGTCCAGGGTAAGAAGGGAAGCCCAGGAAGCGATGCACCCATCATGCATAGTGTCCACTGTACAAGCCTCTGGAGACAGTGTTATGATCTGGGGTCGGTTCAGTTGTTCAGGTTTAGACTCAGTAACGTTATGTGGCAATAAAATGAAGTCAGCTGACGGCCCGAATATACTGAATGACCAGATTATCACATCTATGGACGTTTTCTTATAGACACACGGCGGTTTTGTCTCACTTCTGGAAGCATGAGAAACCATTTTCACACATGAACTGGACTCCACATTGTGTGCTGTAATCAGAGATAAAGGTGTATGAATGAAATTTGCAGCTTTTTTTGGCCAGCCAGTGTATTTTGTAGAGGACTGATTCAGACAAAACACACTCATAACATGAAAACGTGACATTAATAACGGCAGTTTATCTGAAATCATTTGCTTCAAAAATGACGAACGTTTTTTCTATATAACATCATCTGCAATACTGTATGAACTTTTATAAATTCTGCTTCCCCCATCACTACTGTTTAAGTAACCTGCTGCTGTTACGCAATAATTTCCCTCAATCAGTAATATAGATCAAAGTCTATCTACACTGTGTGTTTAATCGTGTCTGTTTCTTTATACAAGTCTAATGCTTTCTGCTGTTGTCTTTAAACTTCAGAGTTTGTAGGACTCCTGTATTGTCTCAAAAAAGTTTGCAAAATAATGTTGCTGATCAGATGCTGTATATTTTCACAATGTAAACATTTATATGAAATTTGAAAATGTGTCTGTTTTTAGCTCAAGACACTACATTAAAATATATGTATATTTATGGCAACTAGTACAGTGATGCTAAGCTTGTTCATGCTCTGAGGCTTTTTGTTTACCAATAAAAGCCCAACTGTCACATTCATAACACTTGGGATCGCCCTATAAATAAAACAATGACTTAAAATAAACTTACACAAAGTCCTTCTACACTGTGGGTGGCAATGCCATCTAACACCCAAACACTTTAATGTCAATCCACAGAATTAAGTCTCCAAACTCAGATAAAGTCTATCTAAATTCTAAGCAGTTTGGCCCAACAAAGTACGATCAAATTTCTTCCATGTTAAATCACAGGTACAGACAAATCCAAGATCATCAGCTTTACTGACGATGTAATGGAGCCACTGCAGTAATCCAAGAAACGAACATGCAACGTGGCCTAGAAATGAGTGTGAGTGTGTGTGTGTGTGTGTGTGTGTGAGTGAGTGTGTGTGTGAGAGAGTGAGTGAGAGAGAGAAACACATCACATGCTGATTAAAATCTCTGCACTACTCCAGAGGCAAAAAAATTAAAAAAATTTTTAAAAAAAACGCACGAAGAACAGAACCGAGTTTGCACTTACAAGTTTGTGTCCAGATATTGTCTTCTCAAACTTCCCATCGTACGCACCCCATATTTTAATGAGCTTATCAGCCGCTGAAAAACAAAAACGGTGCAAAGCCAGATTTTATAAAGTGTGACATGTTAAAGGAAAGAATATTGAACTTTTCTGCCTAATTATTACTTTAACTTTATTTATATAGCACAAAAACAACCGTCAGGTTGACCCAAGTGCTTCACAGTGTAAACAAAACAGAAAAACAAACATTGAAAGGAAATCATTACGCATATCAAGAACAAAACTAAAGAAAAACAGTAAAATCTCAACAGTAAAATCAGTAAAAAACTTTGTCTAATTATTACTATTTTTGCCTCTGCGTACAGTAATATCATTAACACTGCCTTTAAAGAAACTTCTTTTTCAAATTCTCACTTGCCTATTTTTACTTATACTTAAACTTGTGATGCAGGATGTGTTTAATTACAGTCTTGTCTTGTTTCCTTTAAAGCTCACTAATCTGCAAAAGTTTTTAGTACAAACTCTGTGATAGATTTTTCTTTTCATGAATTTTATTACAGAGTCAAAAAAATTCTGATTCATAAACATCAGCATAAATAAACAAGTAGGTGCAACAGTCAAAGTCCTCAGACGAACTGTGTCTGGTTCTGCAGGATCCCGAGTAAAAGTGGCCAGAGAGTCTCATCAGACCTGAGAATTTCCTCCCTGACTAAGGCCCTTCTCCTCCGATCACTCAGTTTAAATGGCCGGCCAGCTCTAGGAAGAGTCCTGGTGGTTTCAAACTTCTTCCACTTAGGGATGATGAAGGCCACTGTGCTTATTGGGACCTTCAAAGCAGCAGAAATTTTTCCCCAGATTTGTGCCTCGAGACAATCCTGTCTCGGAGGTCAACAGACAATTCTTTTGACTTCATGCTTGGTTTGTGCTCTGACATGAACTGTCAACTGTGGGACCTTATATAGACAGGTGTGTGCCTTTCCAAATCATGTCCAATCACCTGAATTTACCACAAGTGGACTCCAATTAAGCTGCAGAAACATCTCAAGGATGATCAGGGGAAACAGGATGATCAGGGGAAACAGGATGCGTCTGAGCTAAAATTTGCAAAGGCTGTGAAGGCTGTGAGTTTAACACCGCCTCATTGGGAGCACAGAACTACGGGCAAGATCTATTTGGGGTTCCTCGATTCTCTGTCAAGATTCTAAACTTATTTGCTAATTGGGCAATTAGTAAAGTTATGTATTTTTTCTTTTTGCTTTACACTTGGTGATGCAGTGCCTCTAACCATGTGAGCATGTAAGTTTAACCAGCCTAACTTATTAAAGTGAATACTAATAAGAAAACTTGCCAGCTTTGAGACACTGCTTTTATTTTACCTCAGTCATAAAGTCTCAACAAAGACTTCAAAGTGGTTGGCGTTTTGCAATTCTGAGTGGATGTTTAAGTTTGAGCTTTACACATCGAGCCAATTAAAAGCACAAAACGACTCTCGCCCGCGCAACATCACAGAAACCTTTCGTCTCGAAAGGAGCCTCATTCACCGTCTCCATCTGTTCTCTAGCTCAACTGCTCTTCAATATTTTACACTGCCCTTCTGCATGTTTGAATTTGAGGCACCCAGTAATTGGTCTTGAGCCAGGTTCAGTTCATCTCATCATGCATAAACACATTCTGTTCTTTATTCAGCAGGATTAGTGAGGTTGTCTCCCTTCACCCAGGTCCACCTCTCTAAATTTAATAGCAGGACAACATTCTCAATCATACAGTAATATTCATAATCAAGCACCGATATTTCCCAAACACCAACCCACTCCATTTAAGAGCAATTTCAACCAGAAACGTTAAAATATATGTTCAGACCCCTAAACACCAACTTTTACCACCAAACACCAATTTTTACCAACGAACAAAAACATAAAACCTCACCTTTCACAAACATACACTAAAACACCGCAACATACACCAGCTGACACCAAAAATTACTATTTAACACCAACATTTGCCATAACATGCTATCACAGTTTTGGAGTTTGTTAGCATGTTATGGCAAATGTTGGTGTCTGTTACACTCTTGGTGAATGTTGGTGTTTGTTAGTATTTGATGATGAATGTGGGTGTTTGTGGATGTTAGTGAAAGTTGGAAAAACATGATGTTTAATGGTGAATTCTAGAGTTTGTTAGTATTTGGTTGTGTTTGTTGTTGATACCTGTTAAACGGTGGTGTTTAATGGTCTTTTATGGTGTCTGCTGGAGTATGTTGCAGTGTTTTAGTGTATGTTTGTGAAAGGTGAGGTTTATAGTGAATAAATACCTCCAGAAGCGAAACACTTCCCTTTTTTCTCGATTGCAGATTGCGAAAGACATTTAAACAGTTTCATCGTTAACCACTATGCTGTTCTAGACAAGGCTTCATATTTGTCTGTTCTCACCACCATGCATGTAAAAAACACCTCCTCACCTGTCACATGCCTGTTTACGGCCTACAGGACTAAAGATCCTGGTGTGTTTATACTTTCTTTTGGTTTGTTATTTTTGCCTCATAGCTGTAAAGCAAAAGCAGATGAACATTAGACCCTGATCACGTTTTGCCTGATGGATTGCGTTTGAGGTCGAGGGAGATGGAGAGAATGAGACAGACTAACGCAGAGGGGGACAGTCTGGGTTCCCCTGTGACTCACAGACTGAGTATGTTCTCCTCCAGAGGTGGTGTGTCCTGTGTGTAAACAGGATTACCGAGATGAAGACGAGAGCAGTATGTTTACTCTTCCTCCTCCTCGCAGGCGCAAAAAGATTCAATTCAATTCAATTTATTTGTATAGCGCTTTTAACAATTGTCATTGTCACAAAGCAGCTTAACACAATCAAAAGAATTATTTAAGTTTGTATGGAATTTGAATGTGTATGAATCAAAAT
>JAQMYJ010000011.1:23344880-23373559 GCA_030014305.1 Clarias laeviceps | reverse complement strand
TTTTATTAAGCAATTATCCAATTGTCCAAAATACTAACTTTGTTTTATTAATTACTTGCGCTACAGCATCTGCCTAAGATATACAGTATATTTGTGCAGTTTTATAAGGAAAGTATCTACTAACTTTTACTGAGCATCCTGCAGAACCACACAGTTCTTCTGAGGACTTTGACTTTTGCACCTGTTGCAGTTTTCTTGTTTTTGTCTGAAAAGTGGTTGCTTATATAATATGCTGCTTTCTTTTCTGGCGTACAGTACAAATATTTTTGTGGTGGAATATTGACGTTTGAAAGTCATAAATGTTTTTGTACCGACTCATAAATAAAGTAATAAAATTAAAAAACAAAAATCTATAATAAAGTTTGCACTAAAAAACAGGGTGCATAAGACTTTAGAACAGTTACATTAATGTGTTATAAAGGAAACAAAGAAAAAATTGTAATTAAACACATTCAGCATCATAGGTTTGTTTAGTAGAAGTAAATAGGCAAGTGAGAATTCGAAAAGGAAGTTTCTTCAAAAATCTCACTTTACAGGGTTAGTGATATTTTCGTCTATGTGTACAATAATATAAATAATTAGACAGAAAAATGCAATATTCTTTGTGTTTTATTCAGCATAAAAACACATTGTGCATAAGACTTCTGCACTGCACTCTACAACAGAAATAAGTCCTGAAATATAAAGTCAGGCTTCCAACCTGTGCTAGTTTTTAATACATAATCAGGCTCCTAACCTGTGCTAGTTTTTCCACACCTGCGAGTCCCGCCCAAGTTTATAGATTGGCTAGAACTTTTAACTCGCTCTACCTGATTGGCGGAGTGTAAACTCATAGCCATTGAAAGCAAAAGACCACGGGTTGCTTGGAATATAGGTGGGGAAAAAAAAAAAACCGCGCCAAAGCGCATGCGCATAGCGTTTTCTCGTACCTCATCTCTGTTCTACCTAGAGGAGCGACTCCGCATCAGTCCCAGGCTGTAGTTCACCTGGAGCCGCGAGAAAAGTAACGTAGCGACCTTTTCATTTATGTTCTGCATGCCGGTGTGACGCGGTGAAGTGATAGCACAGCGGCTGATGGAGAAATACGCAGTTTAGATTATGTATAGTTATTATACACGAGAGCGGAGTTAGCGCGCTACAGCGACTAGCATTGTTTTCAACACAAAGACTCGCGACAGAGAATACACTTAGCCCTAACACCGGTTTCCACTTTATTGTAATGTATTAATATACGGTTTTATAAAAGCATGTGTTTAAGTGAATTTATTGGAAGAAATACTTAACAGTTTAATTATTAACGGTTTGTCCGACATCGCAATGGACTACATTTGCTAGCATGCTAATGCTAAAGCAGCTAAAAACCCGCCCGCCATGTTTTGATGGATGTTTGCTAACAAGCTCGCGCTAACTAGCTGTAACGTTTTTCGCGCGTGCGTTGCTAATTTTAACTTTTTATATTATTATTATTTAATATTTGTTTAAAAATAATTATAATATTAGTAATAATTGCTTTATTTTTAGGTCTTACGTGTAACGTCAAAATTACATATCTGATGTATACCCTTGCATGGCTAATCATGCTAATAATATACTCTTCCATTCTACACAAAAATGTCGTTTTATTTCGTGTAATAAAACTGTAAATAAAGTAAAGCTAATAAAAAAAACTTAAGTCAGGAAGATTCAATTTCTTCTTGTTTTGTGAGCTAAATGTAACTATGTAGCTGTTATGAGTTAACTTAGCTGGCTAATGCTATGATAGACCGTTAGCGCTGCAGTTTATTTAGACTTAAATGCTGGTTCTTATGTCAGTCTTGTGATGAGCTATCGTTTTCCTTTTTCGGTTAAAGCTTTATAGTGGTGTATGTGTGTGAGAGAGTATATATGGATAAAATATAAGGGGTTGTAAGAGAAGTGGAGCTGGGGAGCTAATAAGGCTGGTGTGCTAGCCAGCGGGTTTACGCGGGAGGAGAACTTTCCTCCAGTCACAGCGTTAAAGTGCACTATTGACCGCAATCAGCGTAATTTATACCGCAGCGCTGCTCAGACATGCGCCCTGGTTGGCCAGTTTTCTAACTGACAGGAGTTCCGTTTATATTTTAAATCACAAATTTGCATCAGCGCGCGCGTTCTAATACTTCGTTCTTGTTGCTAGGGTAACAGTGCACGCAGGAAGCTTGCTCGACTTAATCTTAAGCCCCTACATTGATATGCAGCCCTGGGGTCACTTCCTATTTTTTCTTTTGATACAGGGGTTCAAGTGCTGTTTTATTTCTACTCTACATTGAGGAGGAGCGAGTTAGGAAGTTTTCTTAGAGGAGGATGCAAGAAAAGCAGAGACATGGTCAGTCCAAGTGGCAACAAAGTCGCAGATGTAAACAAAATAAGAAAATAGGAACTGAACTCCAGGAGACTGTGTGAATTTTGGGTCCGTGTGGGCATGATTTTTCTAGCCACATCTAATCCGGACACAACTTGGCAACGGTTTTACGCCGCATGCCCTCCCTGACGCAACCCTCCTATTTTATCTGTGCTTGGGATACTCAGTACTGCATCCAGTAGCTGAGGTTTGTGCACTGGGTGGAAACAACTCGGGCCTTCCGCATGGCAGGCGAGAAACTTGCCAATGCCCACAGATTTTGCCACGTGTTGGGAAGAAACAAATATATGCCTGATTGGTGATGTGGTCATTTTTAGGTTTGTATCATTTACAGCGGAACCTTGGCATATAGATTTATATTGGAGACGAGCTCTTAAAACGAAAATTTGTTTTGCGGTACACACTTTTCCATAAGAAGTAATGTGAATGCTGATAATCTGTTCCTGCCACCCAAAAATATTACCAGGCAACATCATGAGTTGACTCTTTCAAAACAGCTTTCACTGACTATAAAAAAAAAAAAAAAAGTAAATTTTTTTTCACTTGGCTTTCCAGCTCCCAGATGTACATGCAATTTGGTCGGCGTTCAGTTTGTTCATTCATATGCCGATTGAAATTTCTTGCAAAATTTCACTTCTTAAAACCGAAATTTGTAAGGAAGGGCATTCGTATGCAGAGGTTCCACTGTATTTATACAAGTACTGAGCAAGTTTATCAGGTTCAGGAAAGTCTCCAGGTTGTAGTTATTACTTATTTGTATGCTCTTGCATAAGTGACAACAGGAACTAAAATTATATATCAAGTCGAGTGACTCTCGGAAGGGTTTTATTTACATTCTTCAAACCATGACCATAAGTGTAAAACCATACATGTATAACCACATAACCTGTGCTCTTTTTGTTCCTTTTTTTTCAGCCCCTCAGAGGTTACGAGGCCAGGTCCTGCAATGGGATGTAGTTCCTGTCGGATGAGCGAAACCAAGAGACAAACCCAGAGTGAGCGTCTGTCGAAACCTGTACAGTAGCATCAGATTTGCGCAGAGCCGGCAAGCCGTCGAAAGCAGCAGCTCTGCCGCCGAACCCGAAATGTCGGATGTCACTTCACCAACTCCAGAACCTCCTCAAATCGTCAACCCTCCGCCTCCAGAGGTGACGAACACCACTAGACCCGGCCGCAAGACCAATCAGTTGCAGTACATGCAGAATGTCGTGGTCAAGACTCTGTGGAAGCATCAGTTTGCATGGCCGTTCTACCAGCCAGTCGATGCCATCAAGCTCGGATTGCCGGTGAGTCTAGCTAGTAGGGATGTGTTTAATATGGGAAATACCGTACATACTGCGTCATTTAATCTGCATATTATATACAATTGCAGTTCGTAACAAATGAGATAAATAGCTTTGATGTCTGTGTAATGAGGACAATTAGCTAAGTGTGTGATTATAGTACGTTGTGATGGTGTACATTCGTCTCTGATTATTTCTCATAGGTATTATATATTTTGATGTTTTACTCTGCATTTTTGAGAATAATAAAAACAGTCTTGTTTGTTTTGTTTTTTTCTTCTCTTCATTAGGACTATCACAAGATAATCAAGAATCCGATGGACATGGGCACCATCAAGAAAAGGCTGGAGAACGTGTACTACTGGACTGCTGGCGAATGTATGCAAGACTTCAATACAATGTTTACCAACTGTTACATCTACAACAAGGTGAGCAGTAGAAAGTAGATGCATCACATCGTGAGCTGTATAGTGGTGTACTCAAGACATTGTGTGTGCTGATGTGTTTCCATCACAGTCACAGGTGTTTAGTGTTTTTGAATAAAGTGACTTGTTCTATGACGTTTTCATTTGACCATTCAACGCACATGGCGTGATCCACCACGTTCGATCTGGGTCTCTACAAAGTACAATCAGGAGCTAAATCAGCTCAGGTTACAATAGTGGGTGTGTGACTGACTTATTTTGAGTGAAATCTGTTTTAGTATTAGAAAATCTAATCTTTTTACTTCCTCTCTGGTGTTTAGCCAACAGACGACATCGTCTTAATGGCACAAGCGTTGGAGAAGATCTTCCTGCAGAAGGTTGCTCTGATGCCCCAAGAGGAAGTTGAGTTGCTTCCTCCTGCCCCTAAAGCGAAAGGTCGCAAACCTGGACCAGGTATGTAAATTTTAGGATGTTGGAAAAGCATTGTGGTGTGCTGTGCTGTGGTGCACAGTATATTTAAATTTCTTTAATCGTTTTAAATGCAGGTCAGCAGGAGGGAACCGTGACTTCTGGCTCACCGACTTCCCCATTCCCAGATGCCACATCGCCGGGCTCTCAGCTCCCAGTCATCTCTCCTCCTGTGCCGGCTATCACGCCCAGCACACCCGCTGTACAGAACACACCCACCACTCCCATCATGCCTGGCATGCCACCCTCTCAACCCTTCGGCAAGGTGAGTCCCAGGTCCAAGAGCTGAAACACAAGTGTCATCTTTTTACTACATGTCTATGAAGGTATCTCACAACCCCGTTTTTTTTTATTTTATTTTATTTATTTTATTATTTTTTTCCTGTTTGTGTTCTGTCTGATTTCCTAGAAGAAAGGGGTCAAGAGGAAAGCAGACACCACCACACCCACTACCTCTGCCATCACGGCCAGCAGAAGCGAATCGCCAACACCTCTCTCCGAGAGCAAGCAGGCCAAAGTGGCATTACGGAGAGAGAGCACCGGGCGACCTATCAAACCACCCAAGAAGGACTTGGACGACGGAGAAGCTGGTCAACCCGGGAGCAAACGAGGCCGGCTCACAGAGCACCTCAAACACTGCAGCACCATCCTGAAAGAAATGCTTTCAAAAAAGCATGCGGCGTACGCCTGGCCATTTTACAAACCCGTCGATGCTGAAGCACTCGAACTGCATGACTACCATGACATCATCAAACACGCTATGGACTTAAGTACAGTCAAAGTATGTGGTGTTAGAACTTATAAACCACAAATCTGGATAGAATCACTATTCCAAGATAATATTTGCATCTTTCTGGTCCTGAGCGTTTGGTCATAAGAGAGCTGTCAAGTTGAACCATAACACAATTGTGTTTTAAATTTGTTGCAGAAAAAGATGGACGGTCGGGAGTACCCAGATGCACAGAGCTTCGCCACCGATGTGCGATTAATGTTCTCAAATTGTTATAAGTACAACCCGCCTGACCATGAGGTCGTCGCCATGGCACGAAAACTACAGGTTTGCAACTTAACCTTAGTAATTACTAAAGCAAAGTGGTTAGGGGGGAAAAAACAAACAAACAAAAGTAATCAACCCAACCATGTGTGCATGTCTGAACAGGACATGTTTGAGATGCGTTTCGCTAAGATGCCAGACGAGCCGGCGGAGGTGAACGTGGCAGGCGCAGCTGCTGGAGCGGGCGTGGTCAGTAAAAGCACGGCCAGCAGTGAGAGCAGTGGTGACTCCTCTAGCTCGGACAGCTCCGACTCAGAGGAGGAGAGGGCCACGCGCCTCGCCGAGCTGCAGGAACAGGTGGGTGCGGAACAGGTGGGTTTCACAACAAGGTTCTGACATCTAAACTTTCACAGGCCCTGCCAGGGTCCACAACTTGTTTGTGTTGTAAAATCTAGATGTAGTAGTAACATGTATTTGTGGTGTTTTTAATTAGACTTTCATGCTTTTTGAATCTCATTTAGCTTTAGAGTGTCCTGTCGAATTGTAACATCCATTACACACACGCACACATGCAGGAATTACATGTCTTATGTCTTTGTGACCATGGGGGGGACCAAATGTATATGAGAGAATTTAATATTTTATGAGCTAGTAGTCAATAACACTCCTGCCAAGTAGGTAATTTACTGAAAGGGAAGGAAATATTGTTTTATATAATCCACCATTAGTCAAAAGAAAATTGCAAATGCTTTGGAGAAAAATATTAAACTCCATAGAAAGATGGCTGCGGTTGACAGTGGCTATCTAGTTGTTCTGAAAATGTTTGGAGAAAGCTTTGACTTTATAAAATGCTACCCAGCAGGTGATATAACACTGTTTTATGCTGTTTCAGTTAGTCTAGTCATCAATCTTCCTAGTTGGCAGTGCTAGATAAGTTCTAGATCATGCAATAGCATTAAGTATGGAAGGCACTGTAATAAATATTAGTGTTAATAAAGAAACGGACAAATACACTGCCGCCTGGCCATCGAGTAAAGAAAACAAAATTTGATATAATTGGAATTTTATGAACTTCCAAAACATTTATTAAAACCTGGAAGGATGGTTCTGAACTGTCAACTTTATAGAAGAAATGCGCTTAAATACTTAGTAAAGTTGCATCATAAGAACTAGACAGTAAGAATCACGACTATGTGTTTGTGAAAAGAGGTCACGCAGGCCGATAAGTCCAGATTGACCCTATTCCAGAGCAATGGGTGCATCAGGGTGAGAAGTGAAGCACATGAAGCAAGTACTTATGTATAGTGGAGGAGGACTGGACAAGCCTCTGAATGCAGTGTTATGATCTGGGGTTGCTTCTGTTGGTCAGGTTTAGGCAAAAAAAAATTTTTTTTTCCTTCCCCCTGATGAGACTCATTCCATGGGAGCTCCTAGGAGCGTGGTGTATAATTTTTGCACATGACATGGACATGAATGGTTCCCCCCCAACCCCCCCCCCCCCCCGCCAGGCAGTGTATTATACTGATCTGTATTCAGCCATACTTAACTTTCGAATGGAGCAGGATCAGGCAGAGTAGTCGGGCAAGTCAAACCCCATCCTGTCCCTCTTTTACAAACTCCCTCTGATTCTTCAGTGCAGCCATTTACCTTCCTCTTTATCCCCACATACCACTCAGCTCAGTCCTGAGAAAGAGGGAACAGGATTACACTCTGCATAGAGATAAGAGGGCAGGCAGGACATCCACTCCAGTTTTCTGGAATATTAACTTCACTTTCCGCAGCAGCTTCCTGAAGTTGAGGCTGCTGAGCGAGATTACTCAGTTAACGTTGTCTTATCGGCATGCTCAGTTTGACTGCTGATTCATTTCTTTAAATGTTTTTTTTTTTAGTTAAAACAGGTTCTAAGTTTGTATTTGACGTTTGTCATGTTCACGGATGCTTTTGTGTATCCCCCATGTTTAACGAAATATAAAGTTTACATACTGTCAAAAGCATGTGAAGGGCTTTTTTTTTTTTTTTTTTTTTTTTTGTTCTTCAGTAAATTAAATAAAACAATCCAGATGTGGAATTGCATGGACTGTTATTTTGTAACAGCACAACACATTTTTTTTATTTATTATTTTTTAAAATCTATATACAACTGTGACAAAGCAGGAAACAAAACGCATCTGTAATTCAAATGTTATCCGTAACAAATTACAAAAAAAAAAAAAAAGTGATGCTGTTTTGTCTCTTTATCTCGCTCTGACTTTCAAAGAGCATTGAGTGTCTTTGGGGAGGAACCACATATGGGTGTGATGTTCTCAAATCTTTGCCCATATAATATCCTACAGTGCTGCCATAAAGAACCCAATTGCACAACAGTGTCTTTATATCCTGCAAAATTACATTTCCCATTTTTAGGCGCAAACATGCAAAACAAGACATGAAGTCAAGTACATAGATTTTGGGACAAAGATGTGTTTATTTGTTTTTTTTGGCCTCTGTTACACCACTACCTTGAATTGGAAATAAAGCACACAAGATGTTACCGTAGTCAAAACTTTCAGCTTTAATTCAAGGGCTTTGACAAAAAAAAAGGAATGGACTATTCAGGAATCACAGGGGCTCATACATAGCAGAACAAACTTTAATACTTGAAATCAAATGCTTTGTATAGAGGTAATGGTAAAAAAAATAAATAATAATAATCATCCTTGTTCCAAAATGTAATAACCTTGATCCAACATACAGGTGTCTTGTTTAATCAGTTATACCATACAGTGTACATTTCTATAATTGTATAATGTAACATCAGTAGAAATCTGATGCTGATTATATCATATTACTGTATTAATATTAATAAGCACTTGTTGGCTTTTATGAGAGGAAAGATAATGGCATATATTCCATACATCCTGTGCTTAGCTGAGACAGTGTGGGTGACGGTTAGAGAGATGAATTAGTGTTAAGTATATCCTGCATATGCGAGTAAAATTTAGGAAATGCACGGGCAGGATATCTTCGCGTTCCTCGGATTTAGTGGGCTTGGCTTTAAAAGCAGACATACTTTCACTTGCTCTTATTTTTTCTGGATGAGGAAAGCAAGCCAATGAGTCTAAAACATCTTCCAGAGAAATCATTTGAATTGTAACTGTTATAGAGCTGTGTTGTGTTTGGTATCAGAGTACTTGGGTAATCTTTCTTTTTTTTAATAAATAATGAATGTTTGGTGTTCCTAATCAGTATTATAACATACTTATCAAATCGGTAGCTCATTTTATGATGTGAATTTGTGATGTGTTAATTTATCTATTTGTAAACGTATGTACAAAAATGCATGCATCCGATACATACGGTCTATTGATGTATTAAAATTACTGTGATCCTAGTTTTTTGATGGTTTAATCTTTCATTGGGGCAGATCACTGATTCACCCTCTCCCTGCCTCCATCCCCAGCTGAAAGCCGTCCACGAGCAGCTAGCTGCTCTCTCACAGGCTCCCGTCACCAAACCAAAGAAGAAGAAAGAGAAGAAGGACAAGGACAAGAAAAAGAAAGACAACAAGCAGCTCAACAAAGGCAAGCTCGAGGAGGATAAGAAGGCTAAGGCGGGGCAGCCTGCGAAACCGACCCAGCAGAAAAAGGCGCCAGCCAGGAAAGCCAACAGCACGGTCCCTGGCAACAGGTTTGAGCTCATCTGTTTTTTTTTTTTGTTTTTGTTTTTTTTTCCCCCAATGAACATATTTTTTATTCTTCTCTTTTATAGAGATTTCTGTTGTATTGCAAGTTTGAACCGTATTTCTAATCTGAGTCCACTTCTATTAGGCAAGCTAAGAAGGGAGCCAGAGGAGGAATAGGGTACGAGTCAGAGGACGAAGACGCGGCCCTTCCCATGACGTACGACGAGAAGCGGCAGCTGAGTCTGGACATCAACCGGCTGCCCGGAGAGAAGCTGGGCCGAGTGGTGCACATCATCCAGTCCCGGGAGCCTTCTCTGCGAGACTCCAACCCCGATGAGATCGAGATCGATTTCGAGACCCTCAAACCCTCCACCCTGCGCGAGCTCGAGCGATACGTCAAAACCTGTTTACAGAAGAAACAAAGGAGACCTTTACGTAAGTTTTGTCCTGAACCCATGCTATTAAAAAAAAAAAAAAATGCACTATTGATGGGGGATCAGGGTGGAACAGCGGCGCAAACCTAATAACAGCATGAAAAGTCCCTGGCCTGGTTCCAGTTTACACTCCAGCTCACTTCCCCAGCTCTCCCTCCCTCCATCCCTCTCGCATGTCCATGATAAATGGTTAGAGAGGCCTGGCAGAAATGAGCTGTTGTGGAGTACAAGAGCTGCTTTTATATGGAAACACATTCCAGCTGCATGCATTTCCCCAAAAGTGCAGCGTTCATGTGCGCACCCTTAGGTCAGCAGGGGGTGCTACTGGAGAGCATAAACGAGGAATTACTTAGACTGGTGTCAGCAAATAATCAGACTGTTGTTGAAACTTTTTATATTTTTTAACATTAGTTCCTGTTTGAGGCACATTAGAGTAAAAAAAAAAAAAATCAGCACTACTAAGTAATTGATTAATAATTATTGACTTATAAAAGCTTAAAACTGTGATCTATAGTATTGCATTTATGGTGACCACTTTATTAGGAACACCTGATCAGCACAATCAATGAGAATGGGGTCATGAGGTGTTTCTAGAGTTTACACAAAATGGTGTTGGCGGGGGGTAAAAACAATCCAGTGAGCACCAACTGAAAGCGTAAATGCCTTGGTGAGGGACTAAGTCAAATGATTACTATTTACAAATGTTATGAGCAGAAGAGCACCTCAGAGGTGATGTGGCAAAGCTTGAGTTATGCTTCTTAGTAATTTTTATGTGAAAAGAAAAGTGTTCTGTCTTCTAACATCCCCCTCCCCCTTGTGTTCCTGTAGAGAAAGGTGGCGCCGGCCCAGGTTCGGGTCCCTCCCGGCTCAGCGGCAGCAGCAGTTCTTCAGACTCGGGCAGCAGCAGCTCCAGCGGCTCAACTTCAGACAGCAGTGACTCCGACTGATCCCCTTTTTTTTTTATTTTTCCCCACTTTTAATTTCTTCTACTTTTTTAATGTCATATGCAGTCGTGATTGTTTCTCCAAGACTTTTTTTTTATAAGAGAGAGAGAAAAAAATGAAAACGCGTCATGTCTGAACTTGATTTTTTTTTTTTTTTTCTAAAAAATACCAGTACGGGAAAAAAAATATATATAAAAAAAAATAAGTAAATTAAGCGATTATTTCCACCAATTGTATAAGGGTGTTTTAGATCAGTCAAGCTATAAGGAAAAACATAATTTTCTGAAGTGTTTTATGTGGAAAGAAAGGAAACTGAACCTTCACAACTCTATTGTAGATGGGTTGGAATTTAGGAGGAGCGGGGAGACAGAAACCAATTGCATCTCTGGGCAAAAATGAATAAAATAAAAGCTCATGGACATTTTATATATTTCTGATGCTCACGATTTTAAAAATCGGCTCCTCTTTAATGTGCAGGCTGTGTATTTATTTTTTTTTATTTTTCCTTGATTTCTTTACAGCTTAAATTTTTCCCCCGCATTTTTCCCATCAATAGATTCATTTAGTTTTTTTTTTTTTTTTTTTAAAAGAAACATTCAGAAAAATCTTCATTTTCTACATCCAAGTCCTTCAACATTCAAGATGCAGAAAGTAATTTCTCAGTTTAACACCTAAACTATTGTGTTTTTGGCACCGACTCCAAGATGATGGTGTGTGTTTGGGATGAGGGGGAGAGTTCTCAAACACTCGACCTATTGAGGTGCTAGTCTTCCTTTCTTCTAAACCACGTTCCGGAACGAATGTTCCTCAGCCCTGATTTTAGTGACCGCTCGGTCTCTACACATCTTAATTTTTTTCCAACAGAAATCCATGTACTTCAAACACTTAAATGCTGTTAAGTAATAAATAACCCTTTAGGAAGTTTAGTGTCTTTTGGAATGATCGTGGAATCGCAGAGTCTTCCTCCAGTCATGCTCAAACAACATTGATCTCTGAATGTAAGGCAAAAAGCAGGTGTTAAATTACATGTGTACATTGTTATATGAATAAATGCTTGTTTATTGCCCAGCTATTTTTGCTCCCATCCTAGATCCTGCTGCATGTTTTGTAAGAAAACAGTTTTTTAATGTTCTCTTTTATATACATATATACCGATCAGCCATAATATTAAAAACCACCTAGGGTTTGGGTTACTCTTGTGACAATGGGGCGGCTGTGACTCCACAGGACTTGTAGAGGGAATGCTGTGGGGTCTGGCACCAGGACATTAGCAGCGGATCCTTTGGGTGCTGTGGGTTGCAGGGTGGAGCCTCCGTGGATCAGGCTCGTGTTTCTTCGGCCGTGGGTGCTCGAGTCAGCTTGGGATCTGGGGAATTTAGAGAATTTAGAACCTTGGCCTCTTGGCCTGCTGGACCCTGTGTGCAGCAGGCTGTGGTGTGCTGGGTGTTCTGGTGCCTTTCCAGCATTGGGTTTATTTTTTTTTATTTTGGAGAGCTCGTCTTTGGTGCCCGCTGGCATGGGTGAGCCTTGGGTGCCCATGACCCTGCCAACATGTTACTGATGTATAATTGGTGATGAGTGTTGTCCTGACAGTGGTGTTAATGTTCTGGCTGGTCATATATTTTAATGTTAAACTTCCTTTTTTTTTTTTTTAACATTTTTAAAAAAAAAAAAGTTTATGATCATTGTTTAAAATCCCTGCATTTACACCTTAAAGATGCAATTTGCCTTAATGTTTTTTTTGACAAAGCCAAACTCATTAGACTTTAACTCTTATTAAAGCACTACTTTAGATAGTAACTCCTTTTGATTTGTGTTGTCTAATTTGGCTTTTTTATTTATTTATTTTTTTAATAAGCAGCAAGTCTCCCACCCCCCCAATTTTGCTTTCCCCACTTAGAACATTTTGATCCCATTGGTCATCAAGCCATATCAAGTTTTAGAAGAGTGATATCTTTTTAGAAACGGACAAAAAAAAAACTATATAAAATATATAGAAAGTATATATATATCTATATATAAATAAATAAATGATAAATCTAGCTCATTTTTAGACCCTGGGTAAAAAATGAATTATAATAGCTCCTTTTTTTATATTTTGAAGAGAAAAAAAAAAGGAAAAAAAAATAAATGTTTACTTTTTATCTTTGACATGCATGCCAGTTTATTGTATCTTTCTTATACGTTTTTGAGCTGTTTATAGTTCTCTTAATGTAAATGTCGGTTGTTGGATGAGCGGAGGAACGCAGGATTCGATGTCAGTAGACGTAGCCTTGTTTACCAGACTGTGGGCCAGAGGGTTGCACTTCGGGTTGGATGCGCGCACACGCTAACGTTTGATGTAATCTCCTACCTGGAATCTCTTCTTTGCCGGTTAAATTGTTTTTCATAAAATAAATTTAAAAAATACTCTGACAAAAGCTGCCTTATTAATTTCTGCTTGAATACTTAATGCCTGGGGGGAAATTTTTTATAATGTCTCTCTTGTCATGTACAGGTTAAACAGCCTGTAGTCTGAGATTTCGAATCTGTTCAACAGTCGCTGCTTTGATCTCGGGTTACACGGCACATTAGTGTTTCATTCATCTTTTACAGTTTACGGTCACCTCATAATGTTTTTCCTGCATTCTTTATCTTTTCATCTAAATAACTAAATTGCCTTGGGGAAACAAATCTTGTATGTTTCTCTTCATTTAAAACATTCCCTTTTTTTTTTTATAGAAGAAAACGGATTTTTATTTTTATTTACGAGGGGTGTTCAAGTCAAACCAGGACTATAAGAGTTACAAGCTCTTTATTTCTCTATATAATCCCTCCACTAATGCTTGGACATTATCAAGGTAGAAAGTTTTCTCAGTACGCCGGAGCCATGATTAGACTGCCTGTCTGATTAATGTATGAAACGCTGGCCTTCCAGGAACTCCTTTAACGTTCCAAACATATTGAAATGGCTTGGAGCGAGGTCAGGATGGGGGATGTGGCAATAACTCCCAGCTGCGCTCCTGTAAGTCTCCTGCTCTCTGTAAGTCTTTTGTAAATCTCAATCGCTTATCGCACATGGTCAGAAGTATACATACAGCACATCTACGTGTCTAATATTTTGTTTAATGCCCCTTAGAAAGTTCTAAGTTTAGCAGTTGGTTGCCAACAAGCAGCGTCTAGCAGAACTCTGGTTGGACATTTGACGGCTCTTATTGGCAGAATTGGTAGCGCTCTAATTAACATGTTGGCTTCCTGGCACAGACCAGACGTCTACATATGGTCAGCAAATTTTTGTAAGGGCTGAGGCTCCAAAAGTAAACTTAGACTGCTTTTATCCGTTCCGCGACCAGCTTTGATGTGTGTTTGAAGTTCTGCTGGAGCGCTCAATTTTCAGCCGTCTAGCTGATGATTTGAGGCCTTGCTGAAGAATTCTGAGGTTGTCCTCCTCCTTCATTATTCCACCCACTTTGTGCAGTGCACCATTTCCACTGTCAGCAAAACAGCCCCAAAGCATGTCACCACCACCATGCTCAACAGCTGGTACAGTGTTTTGGGGGCTCAATGCCTCACCTTCACTCCTCCAAACATAACTCTGGCCTAAGCTGTCTTTCAAAGGCTTTTTTTTTTTTTTTAATAGTTGAGCTTGAAGGTGGTGGTGTTTGAGCAGGAGCTTCTTTCTTGGACAGCAGCCTTTCAGTCCATGTAAATCCAGTTCCTGTGTCTTGGTGGTTCCTGTGTTGTTCCTCTGGGGTGAGGATGACCGTTTGAGATTTTTCCAGACCTTGGCAAAGTGGCTACACCTTCCAATAACACGTTCTTGCGTGCAATTTCTGTGAACTGATCTTGGAATCTTCAGGTGATATGAGAGACCTACCATCCTCTTTCTCAGATCTGCACTGAGCTCCTTGGACTTTCGCCCTTGTTCTGTATGCTGGACAATCCTGTGAGTACAAACTGACTCCTTGTGCTTGGCAATTTAAAAGACATTTTAGGAATTTCCTCACCACTGAATCAGTTATCTGAATGTGTGTATTCACAATTTTTACCCTCAAAAAAAAAAGAAAAATCATGTACAAATAGTGTATATGAATAGGCACTTTCCCAGAAAAAGACCAGTTCCCAGAAATCCGTCAAAAATCCGTCAAAGAAACCCATCAGGCACGAGGAGAACATGCACATGGAACCAGGCGTGAATCGAACCCCCGACCCTGGAGGTGCAAGGCGACAGTGCTATTTATTAGGGCCCAAGCACTGACATCAGCCCTATTGTCTTCCTAAGGATTATTATCCACCTAACAAGCACTATGACATCTAAAGACATTGAGGATGCAAAATTGCAGAGGGATTTTAAACTTATGCTGGATGTTGAGTCACGTCACATCACGTTCAATGTCATCACACTATGACATCACACTGTGACGTCATCACACTGACATCACACTGTGATGTCATCACACTATGACGTCGTCACACTGACGTCGTCACACTATGACGTCGTCACACTGTGACACACTATGACGTCATCACACTATGACGTCGTCACTCTGTGACATCATAGTGTGATGCTTTTTTTTCCATCTGGGCCTTTTTGGAGGTCTAAACGTTTTCCAAAATTATGTCATAACCGTATCGGGATATCCCCTTTAAATGCATGGTGTGCCCTGGTGCCGTTAGCGCACGGTGCTTGGGCCCGCTCATCATTGCTTGCAACTATATTTTAGTTAGTTTTTTCCTTGTTTCTGTATTTATCATTTGCGGGTAATTTATCCATAATTCGTTTGTTTATTCATCTTCAATAAATGCCTTTATTCTGGTCTGGGTCTTATAGTATCCAGAGCCTTTCCAGGTATGTGGCCAGAATGTACCTTGGATGAGAGATCACCATACACACATACAGACACCTGGGGGCAATTAAGTCTAACAAATATACCCCCAGGAATGCTTTTGCAAGCTGAGAAGAAAGAAACTTGAGCCCCCAGAGGAAATCCTTTTTTACTACTACTGTAGTATTCCAGGAGGACCACTGGCCTGCATACTTTAATCTCATCAACTAATTAACAGCAGCAGGGAAAGCATTAATCAGGTGTGCTGGGAGCTGAGAAAGCACTAAAATGTGCAGGGCAGTAGTTCTCCAGGTCGAGGATCACTGGACTACAGGGAGGGAACATACACAGTACCTGTACACATAAAATCAAACATAAAATAATCATTTATAAAAGACTTACATAGAAATAATATATAAATAAAAAAATTAAATAATTGTCAAAAATATGATGTTTATTATGTTGGTACCTGCCTTTATAAAAAAAAAAAAAGTGAAAATGCCACTAAAAGCGACCACTAGATGGCGACAATGTACTTTTTTGCGTTCTTGAACACTGGTTGAACTTTATATCAAAATTTACATCCAAGCACATTGAAGTCGTGCTCAAATGACAGATTATTGGAAGAATTGTATATATTTTTTGGAACAATTAGTGGCTCTGTTAATAATGTATGAGGGATTTAACTTAATTATGGAGTCTGGTGGAGGAGGATGAGGCGCTAGAAGTTATTTTGACAGAAATGCTTTTCTCTGATTTTGGGTGCAGATGCATCATCGTCGTTGTCCTCATTGTGATATCAGTATTGCAATAATGTTTAACAAACCCTTGCACTTTTTTTAAAAGCAGTCCTATTTACCATTCTATAGCAGATTATACAGGAATTCCCTTTAATAGGCTTTTGCTTAATAAGGCACAATGTCTATAAGAAACATGACATTCTCTTATTTTTTTTCTCTTCTTTGCTGTAACATAAGAAACAAGCCAACCAGTGATGGATCAGCTGCCCAGCTTTAGTGACAGCTCATCATGTTGGGAACAGAAAGCCATTGCTCATTCGAAATAAACCAGATTATTACTGGAACAAAGCAGCTACACGCTGCAGGGTGCGTTCCAGACGATCTGATTGAACATGACTCTTCTATGTAAATCTTTTCACGAAAGGTTGACTGAGCGAAGCTGTTCTGCCATACTGATGAGGGTTGTGTTTGTAATTAGAGGATTGAATGGTCACCTGATTTACAGATGATTAATAAGCATGTAAATGCAATAATTTGGTTTCTGGTCATAGAATAAAGTACAGATTATCTGTGTTTCTCTTCCATGGGTTATAGTTATGATGATAAATGGATAGATATGGGGAGAAAATCTCTAAACTTTGAGTCACCAACTTTGCAGATTTTCATCACTATCATTTCTTTTGTTCTTCTAGAGTTAGCATTTTTTTTCCTGCTATTTCTTCTGTTATATGATGAATATTTCCCAAATGAATGGGGAAAAAACAAACATAAACCAGATTGAGGTTTTCAAAAGCATCACAGCATAAGCAGATCATGCATCGCCTTTACATTCTCGTTAAATTGTCTGTGTGAAAAAACTCTTACTTCCACTATTAACCTGGGATTTCTACTGCCAGTTATTTTACAATGCAACTTCACCAAGTGTTTAAGTGATCTCTGATTATAATCATTCAGCACTACTCTTCCTGGTTTTTATAATGTATCAGAAAGTTCTTAACCCATTTCCAACATTTAAATGCTTTATTTGCTTGATGCAGATCAGGAATTTGTCTCCTGAATGGCCAGGCCAGAAAAAGAATTCAGATGCATATTTAAAATCTTCTTCATTTATGTATGTGGAAATGTCAAAAAAAAAAAAAAAAAAAAAGTGTAACAGCAGCATCAGACTCCTATGAAAAATCCTTTATCTGAGTGCACACAGGTGTATTTTATGAACATAATCCAGGAATATTAGTATCAGGTACATTAGGCAAATGTGTAAATTCTTTACATCAATTTATGAACCTACATATCAAAACATTTTGCATACTGATTCTTGTCACACTGTTCCCTGCTTTATATTCAAATGCGTCTGTGGACCTTTTTGTTTACAATACTTGACTTTAATGGTCAAACTTTTTGTTTGTTTGAGGTTTAGATTGAACCCATTAAAGTCAAGTAGATAGTCAAATAGACTTGCAATTATGAAAACCCAATAATAAAATTTTTACTGATAACTGACATCTGATTTCAGTTATTGTGACAATGCCAATGATAGCATCAATGACGGTGCGACTAGTGACATCGTTAGAGGAAATAAAATACTATACAGTCCTGCCATAATTAAATTTAAGTTTTAAAAAGGGGCACACACACACACACACATACAGTATATACACATTTACATACACAGGCATACTCAGACACACTACAAAACCCAAACATATTACAATATTGATATAACAATAGTGAAGCATGGTGGTGGTGGTAGCATAATAATAATAATAATAATAATAATAATAATAATAGTTGTTGTTGTTGTGGTTGTTGTTTATCTTCTTCTTCCAGCTGCTTCCATTCTGCTTCCATTAGGGGTCGCCACAGCAGATCTAGACATTTCAAGTTTGGTACAGATTTTACGCCTGATGCCCTTCTTGATACCGAATCCCATTTTTATCCAGGCTTAGGAATGGCACTAAGGCTGCCCTGCAACCTAGGAACCTGGGTGTGTGGCACCAGCTGGGGTAAACACCAGTGACTTCTGCATGGAATAATAATAATAAGATGATAATACAATCACCACCATGTTGCCACTGTTGGGCCCTTGAGTAAGACACCTTAACCCTCAACTGCTCAGGTGTATAATCAGGTAAAATGTAAGTCCCCCTGGAAACAGTGTCTGCCAATGCTGTAAATGTAATAATAATAATAATAATAATAATAATACTATCATATGGGCGGAGTTAAATGTGGTGGGCGGAGTCATTCGTACTGTAACAGTTTTCCAATTTGGATTTCTCAGCACTGGAACATTATTAATATTATTATTACTACTATTATAAAAGAAACCGACCACAAAAAAATAAATAAACTATTGCGCCTTTAAGTAACGGTGTTCGTGTTTTTAATAGTATGTTTATTTTGGGCGGGGAAAAAAAATTATTAAAAAGCCAACAACTTCGCTCGAGAACCTGGACGAGGTGAGCGCGCGAGCCCGCACGCACGGACGCGCTCGCGGAACCCAGCTGTTCTGATTGCGTTCTCTCCCCGCGTGCGGGCGCGCGCGCTCTCTCACTCGCACACTTCCACGCTTTCTCCCTTTTTTTTTTCTTTCTGCTCTCTCTCTCTCTCTCTCTCTCTCTCACACACACACACACACACACACACTCCCCCTCTCTGTTTCACTCGGTGTGAGCTCGCGGACGTGTGCGCGCGCGGGGCTCGGAAAAGCGGGAGTCAAGAGAGGAAACACAAAACAGCGTTACAGCGCGCGGAGCAGGAATGAAGGAAATAAAGGAATAAAGCGGAAAGTGAAGGAAAAGAGGATATAAAGGACGCGAAGGTGGTGAATATCTGCTCGGTAACACGCCACGGAGTACTGTGTGTGTTTTCCCCCTTTCCTTCCTTTGAGTGATTGAAAAGGAGCGAGGAGTTTTTCTCTGGTTTCCCCCGCAGACGGATGTGTGTGTGAGGTCGGTGTGAGCCTGGAGCGAACTGAGACCCGGGAACCGACCCCCGGTGTGAATATAACTGCGGTAAAGAGAAAGAAAGCTGGCGAGTGAACAACTCTGAACAGGCTGGAGAGTGCTGAGTGTCTCTGTGTTAAGTTGTTTCCGTGTGAGACTCCACACACACACACACACACACACATTGTAACTAACACACCATGATCTCTTGTTTTCCTTCTTGCTTGGACATGCAGTGATTAAACCCCAGTGTGTGTGTGTGTGTGTGTGTGTTCCAGCACAGTAACTGTCTTCATGTGAACACACAGTGTATAAACTCTGCAGAGCTGTTTTTATTTATTTATTATAATAATAATTATTATTATTATTTTCATTTTTCTTTTGTGCCGGATGTTCTGATGAGGAAGAAGAGGAAACTCCACTGATTTAAGCATCTTCCTGATCTGATACTCCACGGGCCACGGGTTTGAAGTCCTGGTCCTGAGCGGAACTTCCTCAGGAACAGATTTCCACACACCATGACTATGAAAGCCGTCTGAATTTCTTGTCCTATGGATGATCATACAGAACCGTAGCTCGGATTGTGTGGGGAAACAACATTTCGGACGTTTTTTTAAATTATTATTATAATTTTTTTTGGATACGCTTCGTTCGTTCGTTCTTCTTCTTCTTCACGCTGTCACTATGGAGGAGTGGAGACAATGCGCCCGGTGGCTCATCGACTGCAAGGTCTTGCCCCCGAATCACCGGGTGGTTTGGCCCTCGGCTGTCGTCTTCGACCTGGCCCAGGCGCTCCGAGACGGCGTGCTCTTGTGCCAAATGCTGCACAATCTGTCCCCCGGATCGGTAGACCTGAAGCAGATCAACTTCAGGCCACAGATGTCGCAGGTATGTGTTCATCGTCAGCATTGAGATCTTAAGACGAGAATAATAACTGGGCTGAGTAGTTTTGTGGTTATGCAAAGCAAAAATCCTAAGGAGTCGATGAACTGCTCAGAACCGAGCACCGATCCCTGGGGGACACCTCCAGCCAAATGGTTGTAGACCTGTAGATCAGAAAGTGATGTCAAATCAGCAAATTGCTAGGTTTAGATCAGTCGACTTGCAAGCATATTCATTTGATAAATCTGTAATGAATCTGCATCCAAATCTGGCGTAGAAATCAGAAAGACTTAAATTCCCACCTCTGGCCGTTTTCATTCCAGTAAAGACAAAAAGAATCAGAAAACTTTTACTCCATATCCCGTGGTAGCATATCCATCAATATACATAAAACTTATTAGAGATAGGTGGTAAAGTGATGTTCAGTGATGTATCTTGATTCTTTTGTGTTTCAGTTCATGTATCGGCAAAATAAAGATTGTATTACATTTGCATTTGCGGCGGTAAAATGTTGCAGTTCCTCTCTAATCCTACAGGTAAACTATTCACACATCGGCAGGCAGCACAGCCTCCTGTGTGGTAGGAATTATCTGCAGAGTTTGTTTAGAGTTTTGAGAAAATCTCAGAAAAGAAATTTAACATTGAATCGAATTGTAATACAGATTGAATCAGTATCTGGGTATTAACTTAGTAACTTAGTTAATACCCTACTCACTGTTCATGCATCCATTATCTGTGCTGCACGCACCCTGTGCATTTGCTACATGAGTGGCAGCGAATTGCAGGGTACATGCACACACACACACACACACACACACACACACACAGCAACCAGGCATACTTAATGAGCAATTTGAAAACGCCAGTCAACTGGAGTACCAGATAGAAACCAAGCAAGCCTGGGGAAAATATGCAAACTCCATGCAAGCAGAGGCGAGAGTTGAACCGTCAACTGTGAAGGTGTGAATCGACAGCTCTAGCTAAGCCAACGTGCCACCTGGCTAACGTTCTATTCAGTACTAGATTTGTTGGTAGATTAGCTCCATCTACTTCCTCACACTCACTCATGCACTTACACCTGGGCCAGTTATTTAGGGTAGATGGAGGACATGTTATTGGACCTTGAAAACATGGTGATAAGATTGTGAGCAGAGAGCTGAAGAATCGCCCGAACACACTCACAAATCATCCATGCATATCGATTGGATTTAACTAATTTGCATAAAATCTCGGTTTAAAATTTTGTTATTGTTTTGTTGCTTGCTAGTTTGAATGTAGGGTTAAAAAAACAAAACAAAACACAAGAACACACAGATCTGATGCAGTGTTTCGAAACCGTGGCCTGATTTAGTGGATCAGAACTGGTGTTAAAAATATATATATATATATAATTATTTTATTTAAACCTTGTGTATGTAGGTGAAGTAGGTGGCACGGTGGTGTAGTGGTTCGATTCCTGGCCGGGTTCGATTCCCATCTCTGTGTGCATGGAGTTTGCATGTTCTCCCCTTGCTTGGTGGGTTTCCTCCGTGTACTCCGGTTTCCTCCCACAATTCAAATACATGCAGAATAGGTTAACTGGCGTTCCCAAATTGCCTGCAGTGTGTGTGTGAGTGTGAGTGTGCCCTGCGATAGATCCAGGCCCCCCAACCCATCCCATGACCCTGAATACAGGATGAAGCGGTATAGACGATGAGAGATGATGTAGGTGAAGTACAGCATGTGAGATTTCTTCTGAAGAGAAAAATCCGTGTGCATGTTTTTGGGATGGGGTGGAGCCCTAGTGGAAGGCGGATGCTCAGGAAGCTTGGCTTTGTCAACGTAAAATCAGATCAGAAAAAAAAACCCAGCAGCTTGTGTTTTGTGGAATGCGCAGTCGTTGCCAGAGATCTCTGTGAGGCAATGTTGAAAAGGTGACGGAATACTCTTGAGTTTCTCCTATTTTTCCACGGAACAATTGCAATGCAAGTTCAGGCACACGTGCGAGAGAAAAGGGGATCATTGTTTCTCTTCCGCATTTACCTGGTGGAAATTCGGGATTGCTTTGTGGGCTTAGGGAAAAAGAAATTAAATTAAAAACAAAAATCACCTCAGGTTTTCATATCAGATATGAGGTAGCGTGTTCAACAAGGTTAGAGTTGAAGACGATTCCTGTATTGCATATTTAGGTTAGTGTTTATACTGTGTTCAGGTGTTTGATATCGGCAATAAAAACGTCAAAGGCTTCCTTTTAAATTTCAAAGCAATAAAAAAAAAAAAAATGCTCAAAAATGTGACCTGACGAGATAAACAGGCGTCTCTGTCTCTCTCTCTCTCTTTCTCTCTAAGCGAGACATATTGGATGTCGATGTGAGCACAAATGTCAAATGCTCTCTTCTGTGTGAAGAATTTGGCTGTGGGCCTGATTCACGCATGGTTAGAATTCTTTGAAAATTTTAAGAGGAAAAGTTCAGGTATTAAGGAACGAAACTGCACTTATGGGAAATTAACCCTAAAGCATTTACTGTGAGGTGAGCTTTAAGAAGAAAATAAGCAACAAATCGTACCCCGAGTAGTTTTTTTTATTTATTTTTTTATTCCTCTTATACCACAGGATTACATTTTATTGGTTGTTAAAGACTTTTCAATGACAAAAAAAAAAAAAATGTAGAGTTAAAGTTGTGGAACAGCTACACAAACCGGTTGTCGCTTATGTGAGGTAGTGTATACTATAAAGAGTCGTTTCTTCGTTTTAGTTTTTTCTTTCGTTGAAGCTTGAAGTTGATTAGAGATGGACTGTTTGCCAAGAAGCTTAAAATAAATTTTCTTTGTTGGAAAATGTACAAATCATTGACACCCGAGACTCGTTCCGTAAACTCTACATCTTCATTCATCTCCATCTCTGCGTGCATTCTTTGTTTGATTAAACAAATATATGAATCTGCATGTAAGACCCCTGCATGTAAAACAAACAAAAACAAACAGATGTTTACACCTTATGAAAAAAAAATATATTTTGAGGTTTGTTTTAGAGCTGGAACTTCTGTCAGTAGAAAATGGAAACGTATTTACGGATTAAAAACGCGAATCGGAGCCCTGTAATCCAGCCACGCCCGCGTCATCCCTGTTCTCCTGTGACGGTCTGGGCGGGGAAAAAAGGCTGCGACTGGAAACAGAATCAGCGGTGTGATTTATGAGCCCAAAAGGTCACTGCATGCTTTGATAACACAGCGGTGAGTTTTTTACGGCTGCTATTAAATCACAGTGCGGTGATTACATGGCTGCTTCGAGTAGGAAGTTCACCGGCGCTGGAGTCGCTCTGTCGTGTCGTTCACCTGCTCACTCGGATCAACGGCCGTAGGCTCTCTTCATTCTGACGATCTGGTTTATGTATTTATTGCATCCGTCTGATCGATGACTCGGCGTTAGCGAGAGAGTGCCACGTTAAGCCAAAACTCATTATCTTAAGAGGTATAGACTCGTTTTACGTAGTTACAGGAAGGTCACGCGAAGGTGGATTTCCGTTAACTGGCATCGCCGTAATGAGTCCTGATGCTTTTATTTATTTATTTAAAAAAAACTCTAATGCATTTAATGCACTTTAAACTTTACGTCGCATTGACTTTAAGTTACGATGGCGAAGAAAACATTACAGAGAAAGCGACTTTAGCTCTGACATTGGAGACTCTCTTTAGACGTCTGAAATAATCATTCTGTCAACTCTCATACAATTTGCTGTGAATTAACTGTTACTGTAAAAACAATGTATTAGTGCAAGTGTATTGTTAGTTATGATCTGTAATTTACCTTGAAGTGTTACGATCATCAGAGCTGCTTTTTATTTAAAAATTTTTTTTTTTTTATTAAAAAAATTATTTAATTAATTACTACCTGACCAATTAGAATCAGGTTGTATAATTAGATTCCTCTGCAATATTGTGCAAAAATTTATGAATTTTACACATTTTTTTTATTTTATTCGATGCACATCTTACTGTATGAGTGAAAAAGTGCAAGTTAAAAAAATTTTTTTTTTACAGAAACACATTTGTCTCTTAAAGAAGTAATGTTGAATATTATATGAGGGGGAGTCGAAGATAACCCTAAGATAACCCTAACCCTCTGGTTTAAGAATTTATTTCTCGAAAAAAGACAAATACATAATTTTTTTGACATGATCTCCTTGTTTTTCAATAATTCCTGCAAGCCATGAACGCACCGCTGTCTTCACTTCTTCGTCGGAAGTGAATCTTCATCCTTTGCTTTTAGGGAACCAAACAGGCGTAAGTCTGATAGAGTGAGATTAGGACTATAGGGAGGACGCTTTCACACCTCAAAACCATCAAACAAAAAGTTTTATAAAAAAAACGTTTTTGCAGATTGTCTACAGTTTGGGCAGAAATGTGCATCGTCACGTGAGATCACGACGCCCTCGGATATCTGTCCTCTGTGTTTAATCCAAGGTTTAGTCTTCAGCTCCTCAATAAGCGTCTCACTGTAACGAGTGCCGTTGATTGATTGTCGCACCTTTTCCCTAGTAATGTTCCAATACTTCTGGCCCATGAGAATCCCAGAAAACTGTAAGCATTGATGAATTTTCCATCTGATGGCTGCCTTTTGAATTTTTTCTCGTTAAGGATGTTTCCGTTCCATACACTGTTGTTTACTCGAGTGATAAATCTGTGTCTCGTCACCATTTATAATTCACTTTAAGAAACTTTTACTTTCCTTAGAATAACGTAAAGCAAATTTAGTTTTCTGAGACCCAAACAATTTGAGTTGTTCCAGGACTGGGTGCACCCTCAGACCACAAAAAAAAAAAAACAATCACTGCATGCTGCAGTTACAAATAAACTGGAAAAAAAAATACAGTAGCTAGTGCAACAAAAAGTCTCCTTGTGGAGGCTACAAGACACCAGAACAGCTCTATATTATATTCTGTTTCTAGCTCTACATTATATTAGATTTGTTTCTTTTGTTATTTTAGAAATATTTGACATAAAGACCGCCACTGTAGCACACGACGGCTATAACTACAGCTATAGAAGACGAGCGATTCTCTGAAGCAGTGTCTGTATCAGGCACCGCCAGACTCTGCTCTCGTAACACAGCGTCTCATTTAGACCGTCCCCAGTGCGTGGAGACAGTAAAGACGGGACGTCGCTGCAGCTCACATCGACAGGGGAATTACACAAGCGCTGTGCTGTGGCTGTCAATCACACAGAGGTGTTAGTTCTTCTTCTCTTCGCTGTAATGAGCGCTCAGGTCTTCAACTTCCAGGAGGATTCGCTTGCTGTCCTTGTTAGAACATTTTATTTCTTTTTTTTCCCCACCATCATTTAAGAACAGTTTTTTTTTTTTTTTTTTTTTTTTTTTTCCCAGGCCAGGATATGACTGGTCTGAAAAAGAAGCTGCAGCGTTGATTGTGCTGAGAAATGATTAGCAAACTTTTACTGGAACAGTCTCTTAGAAAGTGAAACTATGTGATCAGGAAAAAAACTAAAACAAACAAACCCCCCCCACACAATGTTACACATTAAATTCTGGCTTAGACTCGCTTGCTGTTAGATATGCGTTGTGTTTTTGCGTATGCGAGATGGCCACGGTGTGTGTGTGTGCATCCTGTGAACGTTTTTGATTTAGGGTAGTTAAAAAAAATCTACAGCTGTAGCCTGAATAATAAAATCTAAGTGGGCTTTTCCCGCCAAAATACGACAAAGTCAAACTAGGACTTTTGATTGTGCAGAATAACATAAATAAGTTTCCCTATATAAAGGTAGTTTGGATCCTAGTGCTTGGAAACCATCACGGGTGATTTGGACTACCTGCTTCACATCTAAAAAAACGCCGGCCTCCCAGGAACTCCTTTAATGACCCAAACGTGTGGAAATGGCTTGGAGCGAGGTCAGGACTGTATGGCGGATGTGGCAATAACTCTGCCGAGTTCCTGTAATGTGCAAGTGGTGTTGGTGAAGGATTGTGTGTACAGCTCCCACAGACTGTCTTTTTTAAGCATGAGATGTTCCACGTTCACAGGAACGACTGCAGTGGGCTCTGAGCCACCTCAGCCGGGGTCGTCGTACCGCCTTCTTTAAAACGTTCAAAGGTTTCATTGTGGCTACGAGTCTCATCACCGTACTGAAGTCTTCTGTAAATGACAGTCACTTTTACGCCTTCAGTCATGTGAGATTTCATTACAAGTCCCGGGTTGACTTCACATTGAGCAGAAAATGAAAGGTGCAGAGTGAGTGTGTGTGTGTGTGTGTCTGTGTGTGTGTGGTCTTATCTCATTACACAGAGATGTGAGGAAATTCTTGAATGAGGTAACCATGCGTCTCTTACAGATACAGATATAGAGATTAGGACCGGGGGGGTGAATCCTTTGAGTTTTGTTGTAAGATAAGATTCTGCTGATCAACATTTATTATATATTTTTTAACAAGCCTTGCTTTGTGTCTTTGAGAGTGTGTGTGTGTGTGTACACAAGCTGGTCCCGGTGCTGCAGCAGACGCTCACGATGGATCTCCATCTCAAGCAGATTTGACTGAGCGTGAAAGTTTTGGAGTCTTCGTTCTCTGTTTTGTTGATGTTTTGCCTCCAGTAAGCGGTGGAAAGGCAGTAGTGAATGCCTGTGGCATGATTCATGCAGCAGCTGTGTGTGTGTTTGTGTGTGTGTGTGTGTGTGTGTGTGCACGTGTGTGTTTGATACCTGTGTTTAGAGTCTCCGTCTAGCACTGGGAACTGATCTTTTCTTTCTTCTTCTCTGCAGGGCTGCACACACACACACACACACACACACACACACACGCACACACACGCCCTTCTCCTTCCTCTTTCACTACAGCTAATTTGCCGCGTTTAGCCCGACCTCTTTTGCGCTCCACCAGACCCACGGGGCGCGCAGGAAGCCTGTTTGTTTAGCATAATGCATTCGTTTCGTTCTGTACCCGTTTTTATTTTTACAGCCTTCTACGGACGCGAGACTGATGTCTTCGTAACGTTCGCAATAATCCGCACGACGAAAAGAGGTTTTATTTCACAGGCCGTCCCTTTTTTCTGATTTATCTGCCTTATCGAGTTTCTTCCCCGCTGAATCGACTCTGCTGACATCTCTCCCTCAGGCTCCATTCCTCCATATTCCACCGGCGCCGCTCGGTTTGCTGAATAATGCAGCGCGCTTTACAGAATTTTATACCCGACATTCTGCCGACATGACAAAATCTTCAAGGAACAGTTACAGGCGTGGATGAGTTTTCGTGGATGGCTGTGAACACAGAAATCGTAAGAGGGCGAGTGATGGATTTGAGCGTTTAATACAAGCAAAGGCCATGAGATAAGTGGAAAACAACTAATTAGTCTATTGTTCACAAACATTTCCACCTTTTTCCACAACTTCACTCGTTCGGCTTCCAGGAACTCTGGAATTCTTAAACGTACGCTAACATGCTCTGGAATAAAACACTTTAATAAATATTCTGCATTTTACCAACCAGACACATAAGTTAAATAAAAGTCTTTATTTTTCTTTTTTTTTACTTTTTTGTCTGTTTGGATGGATAGATAGTTTATTGATCCAGAAGGATATTTCATAATTTGAGTGTCCAATTACCACAGATCAAGGCGACAACGACCGAGGGAGGTCGAAGGCTATCACAGGCTTCCTCCGAAACACGTGACGCATCTTTATTTTGAACTGCGGATCACGCAACCTTCAGGACAGCGTAACGCCCTCCTTTTTTTTTTTTTTTTTTTTTTTTTTTTTGTGGGGGGGGATTTTTTACCCCCAATTTTCTCCCTAATTTAGTCATGTCCAGTTCCCCTTCCCGTCACTAGGGGGCTCCCACATTACAGGAGGGATGAACACGATCACGTGTTTCCCCCGAACCACGTGACGCCAGCTGACAGCATCTATTTGAACTGCTCGCTCACGCACTGTTGGGGGCGGCGTAACACACTCGGAGGACAGCGCTATCCGCTCCTTTCGCTTGCGTTAGCTCACAGACGCCCCTGATTGGCTGTAGAGCCGCGATTAATGTGGGAGCACTACGTACCTCTCATCCCTCCCCTCTGAGAGAACTCGACCAATCAGCTCTCTCTAGACCTCCAGCTGCGAGAGGTTACAGCATCACTCGGAACCGAACCAGCGATCTCCGGATGATGGGGCGAGCACTTTACCACTGCACCACTCGGAGACGTCATAACACATTTCTGTTCGCCGTTTTCTGTTTGCGTGAGCTCACAGATGCCCATGATTGGCCAGTTATTGTCACTGTGATATATGTGAGGGTGCAGGTGTAATTTTCTCTTTTTATTAGTCGGTCACATTGAATACTGATCCTACGAATCCGAGATGTAATATCCGCTATCAGATGACACAAATTTTGTTTTATTCTGTTTAATTTAAGCAACAAAATAGGACAAATAATAAAAAGGAACTCTGTTGAATCTACTAAGATGGTATTAGTGTATTGTGTTCATCACCACCAATTAATAATAATAATAAGGAACGTAAAGAAATTACAGACTCCTTGTCTGCTTTGAGGACCACAGATATACCCAAGTACAGTGGAACCTCGGATTACGAGCATAATTCGTTCCGGAAGTGGGCTTGTATTCCAAAACACTTGTAAACCAAATTAAATTTTCCCATAAGAAACAATATAAACTTAAATTATTCGTTCTACAGCCCAAAAAAATAAATACATAAAAATAATTAACACAAAATATTAAGTAAAAATA
>JAQMYJ010000011.1:23326472-23344780 GCA_030014305.1 Clarias laeviceps | reverse complement strand
AAGAAACGAGCACTAAGACCCAGCAGGGGAGACGATTCCGCAGCGCAAGAGAGAGAAAAACCGTTGGCTCAGTTGTGCCGCTCGGCGTCAAAACAAGAAGCGTATGCGTTATACATGATACTCGGTGCTCGTAAACCACGACAACGATCGTTTTTTAAGTCAAAATTTATTAAAAATCTTTACTCGTCTTGCGGAACACTCATAAACCGCGTTACTCGTAATCTGAGGTTCCACTGTATAAGCAAGTCATGACCTCATCTGACAGGATGTAATACATCCAGCCATGACATACAGTAGTTTGTGTTGTGATAATGGGATTCCACCGAGTCTCCTGGGATGTTTTTCATCGCCTGTATACTGAAACCAGACCTTATCTGTGATCTCACATCATTGGCTGTGTGTTTTTGTCGCTAAACACGTGGTGAAAGACCACTGTATAGTTCCTAAATGGTGAGTATTACATCTAGGGTTAGTGTGAGTGTTAATGATTGAGAAAAGCCCTGTCTCTGTATCCTGTCAGGTTCAGCCTGAAACTCTTTCTCATTACCAGTGTGCTGAGTACAGAGTAATCCAGATGCAGCCTCCTCACGTAATTTAATCTCCCTGGCCGGGCTGCTCCCGACCTTTGACCTGTGACAGCTGGGTGTAAAGGATTTCATTTACAGCCCTCGTTAGGACGACTTCCTGGGCCGTCCGGTCACGTCACGGCCGGGGAAAGTTAATATGATATAGAAGAGGAGGAAACCACGGCTACTCAGCATTTTGAGTAGACACACTGTGTGTGTGTGTGTGTGTGTGTGTGTGTGTGTGTGTGAGAGAGAGAGTGAGGGAGGACACTGATTAGAGAATGGTTACAGATGCTGCTGTTGTTTAAGGTTAGCTATGCAGCAGTGGACAAATCAGTAGCTCGGGCTTCTGGGACAATCCAGAGTATCAGTAATTCTGCTGAAAAAAAATAAAAAAAAGGATTTTTAATTTATTTAATTTCTGTATTATAGCCAGTTGAAGGGAAAATATTTTTTATCGTAACACCTATCAGCAGAAAACTGTAATGAATCTGTCACCTCGTATCAACAACTTAATTTAGAGAAAATGTTAGAGAACACTGAAATACATTAATAACCACTTTTTTGGATTTACCACTTAACACAGGGCCAGGCAGCACATCGGAGAGAGCTAGCTAATGTATTTCTAATTAATCTCCGGGTCAGTCGGAATAGAAAGCTGCAGTGATTCAGCGAGTCAATAAGAATAGAAAGCTGTCGTAATCCGGCGACTCAGACGGAATAGACATCCGTGATGAATGAAAAAAATGTTGTGATTGGGCGAGTTAGTTGGAATAGAAAACAGTCGTGGTGCTGCGAGTCAGTTGGAATAGAAAGCTGTTGTGACACGGCGAGTCAGTTGGAATAAAAAGGCATTGTGATTCGGCGAGTCAGGCTAGAAAGCCGCTGTGACTCGGCAAGTGAGTTGCAATAGAAAACTGGTGTGATTCAGCGAGTCAGACAGGCTAGAAAGCTGCTGTGACGCGGCGAGTCAGTCGGAATAGAAAGCCGTTGTGACCCGCCGAGTCAGTCGGAATAGAAAGCCGCTGTGACGCGTCGAGTCAGTCGGAATAGAAAGCCGTTGTGACACGCTGAGTCAGTCGGAATAGAAAGCCGTCGTGATGCCCCGAGTCAGTCGGAATAGAAAGCCGTCGTGATGCCCCGAGTCAGTCGGAATAGAAAGCCGTTGTGACACACTGAGTCAGTCGAAATAGAAAGCCGTCGTGATGCCCCGAGTCAGTTGGAATAGAAAGCCGTCGTGATGCACCGAGGCAGGTTTGACTCTTGATATCACTGTGCAGTTCAGAGTCTTATAACATCTTATAATATTTAAAAATATGTATTTTTCTGCTCACTTGACCGACCCTACTTGACGTTGCGTAATGAAATCATTTAATCTCTCGTCTTTCAGGAACAGTTTATCATTCAGCGCTCGAAGCCGCATCAGATTCAGCTCAGCAGGTAGAAACCGCTTGTTTCGCAGATGATCGGTTTATGTGTTTATGTGCGGCCGAGGCATTTCACATTCTCCGTGTACAATTGTAATAGTTGCTGGTGATGGTTCTGGAAATTAGAGAGTTGAACAGCTTCATTCTGTCTCTCCTTTACTCGCGGCAGTCGAAACCCCCTCAGGTGCCCGATATTACCATATTTTTTATTAGTCGTGCTCACGCGCATTACGATCTTGTTCGCGATGAGATGCTTTCGCAGCAGGACGTTCAGAGGCCGCTTCTGTCTTAAGTGACATCCTATTAGGAAAAAACGGAGGACGAACCCATTTGTTGAGCTGACGCTCGTAAAAATCCAAGCTGCGAGAGTTTTGTTCGAAGGCTATTAAGACGCAGATGAGCCGGGGAATAAGACATGACTTTTTTTTTTTTTTCTTTTTCTTTTTTCTTTCTTTTATTTTTAAAGAGCGGAGGAGTAAGCAGCAAACAGATGGCCTGGACATGTTCATTTCAGCTTCAGGGCTTTGTGCTGTAAATTTCATCCAGCATGGTGTAAAGCGTTCTCGCACTAGTGCGTATATCTGGGTGCGCTCGAGTCGCGGATTAATGAGAGCTTCAGCTCGAGGTGGAGATGAAGATAAAATCAGGAGAAGCAACCAGTTCTCCTGGCGGTTCCTAACCACAGCAAGCTCTCACCCTGCTCGAGATAAGCTTCTTAATATTTTCTCTCTCTTTATCTTCACACACGAACAAACGAGATATGATTGTCTCCCCCCCCGCTTTATAAACAGGACGAGGTTCGCCACATTGCGGAATTTCCGAGCAGCGCCGGCCGATATCCCGTTACTGAGTAGTATTGATCAAATCTCCTAATTGGCTAGGGAAAGGAAGAGGACACAGGTAGGGTTGCAGCATTAGAGACAAAAGTCGAGCAAAATCCCCCAACAGCTTATTGATTCTGCGAGGTGGAGGATGTGCCAGTTAATCATGCAAACTAGATGAAATAGCATGTCATGCACAGCTGTGAAAGAGGGAGGGGCCGTTTCCTCTCCATCCCTCCTGCTTCCATGTGTACACTCCCCCAGATTTGTAGCTGGTTTCAAACCAGGCTTAAAATAAAGAGATTAACAGATTTTTTTAAAAATAAGAAGCCTCGAGGTTTGTGTAAAAAGGTGTCCATAAGCAACATGTTACTCACATCGCATTAGGTAACAGTCAAATGATTACACGTCAGCGCCATTAAATCCTCACTTCCTGTTTGCCAAGATATTTTGCAAGGTTTGTAAGTGTTCTAATGCGCAATACTTTCCATAGTAGCAACTTATGCACTATTCGCACGGGATTAGTGTTATTTAGGGACGCTGTGTGATTTAGAAATTCTTCTTTAAAAAAACAACAACAAAAGAAACAAATATAGTTATTTTGTCATTTCACCAGGGTTAAAATCGAATCGCTCGAGCTGTACGCTTGAATGATAACTGTAACACGTTAACTTCGAATTATGACGTGAACCTTTTTCAAAAAGGCTGTTGTTTGGAAATCTCATTATAGGTTTAGCTGTATGATATAAACAGCAGAGTGTTCACCACATCCTGCTGTACACGCCATCCATCGCTTGCTAATCATTCTTTTTGCTTTCGCTCTTCTGATGGGTTTCAGGTGTCTCTTTCTGCACCTTGTATTGTCGTATGTTGTGTAGCGATGTGACCCGGCGGCTGAAATACTTTTAAAGGACTCGCTTTATCAAGATTGATAGCTTGAAAGGTGCGCAGGAAAAAAAATAGTTGAAAAATTGACATACGACGCCGCCAAGTACTGGCTAAATCACAGACATGCTGATTCGCACAGGACTAAGATTATCACAGGGCCTTCTGTGAAATACGCTAGGTCATTTTTTAAATGATTATTTTTTTTTTAGGAGTTTTTACTTTAAAAATTACATACATGGCCCCAAATCATACGAGGTCCCCAGGTAATATTAATCCCGTCCGAATAGGACACTAGACAGGGACCTGTAAGGGGGACGTTCCAAGCAAGCTTTGCATAAGGAGATTTGCGCTACTGGAAGGAGTCTAAGGAGTCAGAGTTTAATCACACACAGGTTTCCGCCACGGGTCTTCAGGATCAAGGAGAAGTGATAACAGGAGATAATGCAGACCTTACAAGTCATGCAATGTAACTATAAAACCACAAACACACACCTTTTGATTTTCTAAAGTTATAATTCATAAATATAGTTGCAAGCCACGAAGAGCGGGGCCAAGCACCCTGCACCTGCGCCTCACCATCGCCACCCGGGTGCACCAGAAGGACTGACTTCATGTTGAGTAGAGCCCATGATGTGCGATGTGAAAGTTGTTCAGCTCAATCAGCACTAAATGTGTACCGTGTTTCATCTGCATACGTGCGACATGGGGCTGATGTCATAGTGCCTAATTAAACTAGCACGCTGTCATGTTTTAGAAAGATTTTAGGTTAATAAATCCAGTATGATTTCCATCGCACTTCTCACTCTGCGTGTGTTTTTGTGTGACAGTAGGCAAATGTGTACAGGTAACAAGATCCAGCAAGATATTTGTGTGTGTGTGTATATAGAATATTTTTACCCTGGCCTTCACCCGACCTCATAGGAAAAAATAAATAAATAAATAAAACACGATGTGGGCTTGCGTTTACATATATGTACAGTCCATGTACAATATACAGTACTGTGCAGAGGTCTTAGGCACTTAGGTCTTTGTTTCAAAGGGGAAACAAAAAAATAAAATCCTAAAGGGTTTTGCATGGAAATATTGAAACGAGCAAATGTGCCAAAGTGACCAGAAGAACATCTGGCATTTTCTCCAGCATGTTCAGTAAAACCTAACAAATGTTTTACTTGTAAAACTGAAACGTTAATCTGTATCTAACACTACTGGTTATTT
This sequence comes from Clarias laeviceps, assembly GCA_030014305.1. Classification (NCBI taxonomy): domain Eukaryota; kingdom Metazoa; phylum Chordata; class Actinopteri; order Siluriformes; family Clariidae; genus Clarias; species Clarias laeviceps. The sequence goes on along the minus strand of JAQMYJ010000011.1, from coordinate 23,339,863 downwards.
TCAAGGACAGAGATTCCACAGTAAATATTGACTGTGTTTATTTTCTTAATGTTTACCACTCTGTGTAGAAGTTCTTTTATGTAGAAACATTTTTTTCAAAGGCATGTTATCTTAAGGACTTTGAGCAGTACTGTAAATAAAACAGCTGTTTTATTTTGTATACATTCATATACACTGTATATATTACACACTCACACACACTGTATAACGTATGTATGCACAAAACAGGCTGTCCAAAGAATCTTCGTATTTAGGAAAAACTCCAACACTTTCTTGCAAAATGTTTTCCAAAATTTCCAAAGCAGATTTCAAAGTGCGTTAAAGACCAGATGATGAGGATGGGCGCTTTTCCAGTAACTGAACTACTTTTATTACCCCTTTGGCTGGAAAATAGTTTTTTGGGCTGGTGATCAAAATGAGGCTAATTTTAGTGAAAGAATATGAGTGTAGAAATAGTTACGCTACAGTGCAAGTTCTAGAACTGATATTATTTGAGCTGGCTTTGAGCAGCATTAGACTTTCTTTTTTTTTTTTTTCTTTTTTCTTACAATATGATCTGGCAACCTGAACCAGTACACAGTGCACACACGTGAGCATATAATTTGCACACATTTAATTTGCACAATTTTGTACTGAGTTCTTGCTCAGTAACGAGGGCCAAATATAACAGCGGGAGTAAAACTGTATTTCATGCTATGATTATTTATAATTGTAATTAATTTGCGGTTCACATGCGGGTCAAACTGGCGGAGAAATCCGACGGTTCAAGGATCAGGTCCGTTGTTGTTGTTGTTGTTGTTGTTGTTGGTCTTTCGGCTGCTCCCGGCAAGGGGGCGCCACAGCGGACCATTTGATCCACTCACAAGCTTGGCACAGGTTTTACGCCGGATCCCCTTCCTGACGCAACCGTCTCATTTTATCCGGGCTTTGGACCGGCACTGCATAGCTATGGTCCATTACACCGTTGTTATTTATTTATTCATTTATTTATTTTTCCTTTCTTTCTTTTAATATTCTGTTTTCTTAAACTATTTGAGCTTTAATTAATGTGTCTCACATAACTAATTTGTTGGAATTATGGTGCTTAGAAAAAAAAAATTAATGACTAATTGATTAATGATTGATTATGTGTTCAACCATGGGTTAAGAAAAATGTGCGAAATTTGCAGCTCTAATAGAAATATAGTACCAATCAAAAGTTTGAACGCATTTTTTAATTTAATGGGCTTCCTTTATTTTTATAATATGAAATATGATCTAATCCCCGCTGAACAGATTTCTACTGCATGAGCTCTGAGAAGTTTTCGTGCACTGCAGTCGTAGGGCAGCACAATAAATGGAATAAAATCGCGATCGTGATATTGACCAGAATGATGATCTAATCGCAAAAGGCTGCAATTTATAGCAGGTACTACTGTATATGCATCATCAGTTATGTGGAGTTTTTATTATTATTATTATTATTATTATTATTACTTGTAATCTTTTGTGCCAATATTTTTTGTTAACCAGGCTGAGTGCATTTAAAGACTAAATGGTACATTTAATAGATACATGTCTAGGTTTAAATCACAGTTTCAATATGATGAGTCAATCAATCATGATGCAATTTATTTTATTTTATTGTATATAATTTTTAATTAAACCGGGCAACCTTACTCTGTCGGCTCTGGTGACTAAACGAACATCTCCTCTGCAGCAGAGGAAAAACCCTTTGATTTAGAAGGTGCATTCAAGGTTTTAACTGGTGCTGCAGTTCATTAGTGTGTTTTTTATTTTTTATTTTTATTTTTATTTTTTAAACTTTTCTGACTGTTTTTTGCTGACCGTCACTTGGGTAAGGAATAAAAACTGGTTGGAGCTGAATTGTTTTTCAAAGAAAGTTGAACATGTCAAGCACTTATGAAAGGTGTTTTATCATCTTGTTGATAATCATTGATGGAATTCGTCGGGATGGTGAACATGATCATGGCTTTACACAATTTGCTGCATCAGTAAGAGAAAATAGGGGAAAGAAAAATGTAAAGGAAATTAAGGTCTGTCACGTCAAGGAATTCTGTATTAGAGAGGGAGAAATTTTTTTTTGTAATGTTGTTGATTATGATGTAATCTTTAATAAAAATCCTTTTTTCACATTTTTTTTTTTTTATTCACTTATGATCGAGACGGTCCATCAGACAGTGGCTGGTTTTCAGCTCAGTCAGCACATGTCCGATCAGCCTCAGATATAAAAGAGTCCATACTGAGCGCTGAAGCTTCTGAAAGGTGAAACAGACACACAGTTTTAGGCCACTATGTTATCGAAAGTTGCTTGTGTTTCAAAATCATCCGATCTGCCTTTTTCTCTAAACTCTGCGAGCAACCTATTCTCAACCCCACTCATTACACACACACACACACACACACACACACCGGTCTCCAAACACCACAAAAACTAATCAGGCTTGAAACTCCTTCATCAGGAGCCCTTGTGCTCAAGACTTTGGAGTCATGTGAGGTGGTAAGATGTGATCGTTTCTTTATACTCCTACAGGTGGTGCACTTTAAAGTGTTCCCACATTAGTGTCTTGTGCGGTAGGAGTGAATTAATTGCTAATAATAATTATGACAAGCATTATGATGACCGAGATGCGTGCTGTTCAGTAACAGTGTGGCTTTTTGTTTCATTTAATTTGAAGTTGCGCTTTGGGTTTTTAAGTGAAAAAACTGATATTATAAGTAACGGGCTACATTTAATCACTCATGTTCAATTCAGTTGTGAAGCTGTGAGTTATGACTTTGTTTTATTATCATTTTAATGTATATATAATATTGAATTGTGGTGTTTATAAAATAGTGATATTTACACAATTTATTATCGAATCGGCCTCTTGGGTATCGTGATGACGTTGTATCGTGATACGACTCGTGATTCCCATCTCTATTCAATACAGCATCACTTCCTGGCTTAGAAGGAAATATTCCTGACAAAATGACATCACCTCTCTTACGACTTTAATAAAAGTACCCTTGAACCTCAGGTTTATGTATTGCGATTCATATGTACCGTAGAAAAGTCTAATTTCTGTCAGATTTTTTTTTTTGTTTGTTTTCTTCGTCTGATTTTATTGCTTGTGTTTTGTCACGTGTCATATTCTCATTGTACGACCTTCTCCTAAGATTAATATTTCTCTCAGAATGGAAAGGGCACTTGATAATCGCCGCCGTCCTCTGAAGCGAGATGAATTATTGCGTCATCTAATCACGCGCTGCGAAAATTTAATTCCGTGTGGACAAACACTCAAGTTAATTTGTGGACCTCTGCAAACTGACACAACACGTGCGGTCGTCGAGTTTCTTCCGGAGAGATCCGGATGCTTCCCGACATCGCAGTGTTCATATTTATAGTACAGTGTTGTGGTAATGTTGTAAAAGCCTGGGCCATTATTGTGATATTAAATTTTAACGTTTTGAATGTCGTACAAAAATGCTTTCGAAATTGACTTCTTTTTTTTTTTTCGGTTAATAGGGTATTGTGTCCAATCTTGATGGATGGCGTCTGCGAAACCAATTTCCTGTGTGTGAGGAAGAGCTGAGGTAACAGCAGGTTGGATTACAGAGCAGCTTTTCTTATTAAAGTAGGAAAGAAGTTTGGGAAACGTGGCATCAGCGAGCCTGAGGCGTAATGAAAGTGATGGTGCGTGATGGGATTAGAGGGGAAAAAAAAAACCAATTGAATATACAGCATCTTGGGGAAGAAGAAGAAGAAAAAAAGGAAAAACAAAGGAGACTGTAAGAGAGAGTGTGTTTGAAGGAAAGGTTCAGCAGCTGACTAGAGTGTAATGGCACGTTCGCCGTCTCCTGATACCGTGTACAACCCATCAGCTGACCTTTCCTCTCGTTTCCATCCACTTTCTATTAGCGAAAACGTCTCCGTAAATATCCGAGGCTTAATTGGCGGAGGATTTCCTCGAGCCCGCAGCCTTCCGGTTTTTCCTCTGCTCAGACGCGGTCATGTAAACCTTCCCCCAAAACCACAAGCATCCAACTTAAAACATCTGGAAGGCGAACAGAGAGTTGGAAACACACCCATGCGACGTGCGAGGAGGCGTCGAGCTGAAGAATGTGCTGCAAAACCTGGATGCCACAGGGTCATGTGTGTGTGGGTGTGTGTCTGTCTGCATCCAGTGCTTGTGTTTAGTTTGGGTTTTGACGTAATCCTGCTTTCTTGTGAAGGAGCAGGGTTCTTTGTTCACAGCTCGTGCCTTGATCTTCAGAAAATCTCATTTTTGCTGCGTTATGAAACGTGTACACAAAAGGGTTCAAAAGTTCAACTGTTCTAATCCAAACCATTTACTATGGAAACATGGAGCTCTGGTTACACCAGGGATGTTTCTTCTTTTGCATTAGTGAACTGTACACCATTAAAACATGCACCTTATGTCTGAATGTGATGAATACTCTTTATCGACACACTCTCACACTTCAGTGTGCAGCCTCTAAGGTCTTCTGTATTCTCTCAGAGGTAACACACGAAGCAGAATTTGGTCAGTCATCTGGTTATCATTTTTTGTATGTAGAAAGGCATAATAGAGACAAAATAGGGGGGAAAATGCTGTAGAATTCGGAGGAATAAAATATAATGTCAATATTTTGAGAGCGGTGTCATAAGGTTTTGAGAAAAGTTGTAATGTCTCAGAAATAATGTCATAACGTTTCAAGAATAACATCGTAATGTTTCAAGAATGAGGGTTGTAGTGTTTCGAACGTGAGGTCGTAGTAATGTTTCGAGAATAAGGCCGTAGAGTTTAATGCATAATGTGGTAAAGTCTCGAGAATAATTTTGTAATGTTTCGAGAATGAGGTTGTAGTGTTTCGAACGTGAGGTCGTAGTAATGTTTCGAGAATAAGGCCGTAGTGTTTAATGCATAATGTGGTAAAGTCTCGAGAATAATTTTGTAATGTTTCGAGAATGAGGTCGTAGTAGTGTTTCAGGAATGATGACATAATGTTTTGGAAAAAAAAGGCCGTAGTGTTTCATGCATAATGTTGTAAAGTTTCAAGAATAATGGTGTAATATTGTGGTGTTGTAGTGTTTTGAAAGTGAGGTTGTAGTAGTGTTTCCAGGATGGCGTCGTAGTGTTTCAAGAATGAGGTTCAAAGAAAAATTTTATTAGTCACATACAGTCATACACAGTAAGATATATGCAGTGAAATGCTTATACGATCGTCCGTGACCTTGTTGACCTTGTTGTAGTAGTGTTTTGAGAGTAACATTTTAATGTTTCTAGTGTAACGTTGTAATGTTTCGAGGGTGACGTCGTAAGGTTTCATGAATAATATTGTCAAGTTTCGAGAATGAGGCTGTAGTGTTTCATGCATATTGTTGTAATGTTTCAAGAATGAGGTTCTAGTGTTTTGAGAGTCAGGTTGTAGTAATCTTTTGAGAATAACATCTCAATGTCTGTGTTTCGAGAAAAATTGTAATGTTCTGGTAATAAAGCCATAATGATTCGAGATTCATTGATTAATGTTGCAGTTTTTCAAGCGTAAAATCGTACGGTTTTGAGAATAGTCACGTTGTATTCTAGAAAAAAACAACAATATTTTGGGAATAAAGTCATGATACTATGGCTCATATTGGAGCGCTATGGGAAATGAAGCATATGGACGTGCTAAGTGGTGGTGAGAGTTTGGTTTTACAAATAAGGCAATTTTTCATTTTCTGGTTCACCAGTATCAGATTATTATAAATACTGAAACTGTTTTTCATTTGTCTAGTATTGGTTACATTTGCAGTATAACAGCTCTAACTCCAGCACACACTCACACACATTACAGCAGTCAAGTGCATGATGTGATGTGGTGCATGGATTTGCCATTAAACTTTACGTTCATTGTAAAAGTCCATATGCCGTAGCGCACCGGGGGTTCAGTGCTGAGTGTGCAGATCGATCATTCTTGCCTGCCTTTCTCACTGAAAGGCACACAGGAGTATTCATGATAGACTTGGACGTTCTTCATTCCATCAGTATTAGGATTTCTTTTGTACAAGTATTTACTGTATACTTGAAGAATTTTTACATAAAAAAATATACACATTTATTAACTACAGAAAATGATATTGAGTCGAGTTGAAATATCTTGATTATAGTCAAACATATTTAGTGTTTCTGATTTTAAAGTTACAGTAAATCAAATTCACGAAGTCCCCGACTTATAAACATTCGAGTTACGAATTTCCGCAGATACGAACGGACAGCGGATCTACTTCCGGTTCAGTCACAGAGGTAGCTTACATGTATTGTACAAAAAAAATAGACACGTCAGTGCACTAGATAGCAATATTTACAGTATTTTTAGTGTGTAAGTGAATGTATAAAATTGTATAAAAAGTCCGGGATATTGTGTGTGTGTGTGTGTGTGTGTGTGTGTGTGTGTGTGTGTGTGTGTGTGTGGGAGAAATGGGTCTTTCACACCGGTTTCAATGAATCAGTCCGGGAGCACGATGATGGAAAATGTCTGTCCTGTAAAGCTGTCCTGATGGTGAATAATCCTATACAGTGGAAAACAGCTTGAGGTTAATTTCCTTAGGTGTAGTTACAGTTTTTGGCCACATGATTTCACCACAGTGTGTCAAGTCAATTGGATTTAGTCAAGTGGATTCGTATCCTTTACATTGCATATCCGTGTCGAAAGCGTATAAGACTCATGTTGTCAGACTTAAGAACAAAACGGACTTACAAACCTGCTCTCCGAACGAACCTTGTTCATAAGTCGGGGACCACCTGTATAGCATTATTAAAGCCATTTTAAGAATAAAGCCTAATAAATAAAGAATAAATGTCTAGGAGTAAATGTAGGATTTATAAAATCATGTTAGTTTAAGTTTTAAAAGATAATATTAAATGACGTTTGATGACGTGTTGCTGCTGTTGAGTTTGTTTTTGTGTTGAGGGAATGGATGAAGACGACGCCTACGAATTTATAAACTCTCTCGCCTCCCTTGTTTAGGCAGTTGTTGGTTTTTATAATACATCGCGACTAGAACTGTGCGAGTTAATCGATTATGCATTTTAAACAAACTTCTGTTGGTCGGATCAATTGATTGATTGGATGGGTCGGGTTTTGGATTTCAAATTGATTAGGACTTTTAAAATAATTTAGCCTTTTTTTTGTCAAACAAGCTGTTTACAAATGTTTAATTGGTCTAAAATTGACGAAGTGCTTAAAAATATGCTACAGCTTTTTAGAAAAAACTAGTTCATCTTCTATAAATACTCAAGTTTTGCTGCTGCTTCTTTTGAATTTACGAGGTGGGGGGGCCATTACCAACCACCAAAGGTAATCACATTTATTATACGACATGAAATCTAAACAATCACACAGTATTACAGTATTTTTTACTTTTAGTAATCTTTAATATTTTTCAACCTGTATAGCTGCTTGAGACAAACCGGACAATACACGTTAGTTCTGTTGAATCAAATTGGGTAGAAAATCACAATTAGCGGTGTACCTGTGATCCACAGCTCTAACGGCTACAACATTTTAGCCTTAGAGCTAATAGCCTGCGCTGGGGCTTTTATATTTCCTAGATAATAAATCTCTGATTTGTCCACCCTTGTTAACCCCCGGCCCCCCCCCACTTCACCTCCTGCAAATAAGTTGGGGATGTTAACTTGTACGTCACATGTCCGATTTATACTGCAGTTTTATGATTAAATGATAATCGTGATGATTTTCAGGCAGGATTCCAGGTTTTTATTTATTTATTTGTTTTTATGTTGCACGTTTCAGTCTTAGCGAGCCTGTTTTTTCCCCCTTGGTGTTTTTCCAAATTTATTTGTATTTTTTTTTATTCCCTGTAAATGTTTGCTTTTCCTTCTCTTGCCGTGGATATTTCACGAAAGCTCGGTGTTGGAGAGCCGTATTTCAACGAAGCCGGCGCAATAATTTGACGTCTTGCTTTATGATACAGCTTTGTTATGGACCCCAACAGCTCATTTGGGATGAAGCAAATTTAGAGTTAGCGTGCCGCACCGAGCGAGAGCATTTTATTTCCTTTTTTTCACGGGCGCTTCGGATCGCACCCAGCGGAACGTGCACCGGACGCATTTCTCCGGCGCTCTGTAACACTTGGCAGCGTCCACCAATCTTTTTCCCATAAAGCTTTTTTTTTTCTGTTTCCAAAGCCCTGGATGTCCTCAGTTCAGCTGTTCAGCGTATACGTGTAAAAGAACAGTAGTAGTTTTAAATTATTGAAAGCATTCATATTCTTGTATTCGGTGCAAACTTTAGGACATGGACAGAAAGTCTGCAGAGAAGTCGTTCATTCTTTGGGTGTGCACTTTAACCTTTTACCACTATAATTACAGTAATCTGTAAGTAAACATCTCTGGCAGGGCAATAACCTGATAAAGAGCATTACCGTCTGTACCGCAAAGTCGTTATTGATATCTTCCGGTCCAACCGCTGACGTTTCCTGATTAAGCTTAGGCTTTGAGGTCGAGGACCGAGCAAATACCTGTCTTTCCTGAATTTCCTAAATTCCTAGGCTTAACTCTGTTGTATTTCCAAACACGTCGTTGTTTTCCGGCTTGACCGTCACCACCGTGTCGTACCGCACACACTTGACCTTATAGAGTGAGGATGTTTAGACGAATGTGGAATAGCATTTAGTCTGACCAGCACCTCTGGAACGGCCTTTTGAGATGATGAACTGCAGAGTCTGGACACATTAATCTTCCTTCCCCGAGCCTTCATCTTCCTGCTGGCCCTCATCCAGACCTGCTGCTGGCTGGCATCACAAACAGACAATCGGCAGCACACTTTCAGCACAGCTCACACCCAGGTTTATTTGACCAAGAACAGGGTTGGGGTCGGAGGTGAACTCTGGGACAATATCGAATAGTAGAGCTGTGAATCGCAGGTAGACTGTCGGATTAGATTTTTGGACAGTTTTGGTTCAATCTGATTCAATAGCACTAATATTTACTGTCTGAAACACAGATTTTAAACAATGTAATTGTTTTAATGTCATGTCTTGTACAAAGTGATACACTTTTTATAGTCTCCTACAAAGTGATCATCTTCTGTTCCACACTCCAGTCCAGCAGGTGGCGGTATTGCACACATTGCTCATAAACTCAAGGTGAAGAAGAAGCGAAAAAAGAGTATTTGCAAAAGATGGAAATTATCAATTTTTAGAGCATTTAACAATTGTATGTTTACTAAGTAATCAAAAACTAAGTCATTGATTTAATTGACCAACAAAAGCTTGATTATCGCACACACACATACTGTTTCGCCAGTTTTATACTAGCTGTAAAGTACGAGATTTACAGGAATACAGTGATATGCCTGAGTGTTACCAAAAGCTAAATGCTGCATGTGCACTTAAAAAAAAAAAAAGAAGAGTAATCAGCATCAGAGACGGTGTGTGTAATTATCGCTTTAAAACCACACGCCACATCTTTCAAGCCGGTGCGAAGCAGTCTGAGGTACGCGCTATCCGTCCTCTTCTGCATGCTTAAACTCATAGACGCGCCTGATTTGGATAGTTTCTCTTAGCACTGATGTACAGTTTACCATTTTTTCCCCAAACAAATACTTTGTTCTGCCTGGTATCGATTACACATTTTTCTTTGTTCTAGTAAGAAAATATGTGAAATTTTTTTTTGTCTGTTTATTTTCTGGCTACTTCAAAGATTTCTATCAAAATCTTCCTATTTCTTTAATTTAATCCACATCATTTAATTTTATTTAATTGGGAAGAAATGAGGAAGGAGCTCAAGACTTTTCCACCAGTACAGTATATTATGTATTTATTTTTTATACCTTTATTGCTTGGATATATTAAATGTTCTGGAATATAATTTTTTTTATTTTATTTCTGAAATGCATTATGTAAAAAAAAAAAAAAAAAAAAAAAATGGCAGTGCTTGTGTGGTAGTTTTTTTATGATTAAAAAAAAAAAAGGTACCAGGGTATTATTTTTGGTGTATTTGCTCACCAGTACGTGCTGTGTACGTGACCACAAAAAGACTGTTGTGGAGAATAGGTGGAAGGCATTTTGAGTGTGTGTGTGTGTGTGTGTGTGTGTGTGTGTGTGTTTACGGAGGAGATACACAGGAAACTTGTATTGTGTGTCTGTGCTTGTGCACAGCAGGGAATAAAGGAAACTCTGTGTGTGTGTGTGTGTGTGTGTGTGTGTGTGTGTGTGTGTGTGTGTGTGTGTGTGTGTGTGTGTGTTGGGTAAACAAATGTGATAAACGGGATAATATTTCGCTGCAAAGTTGATTGTATATATTTTTAGAGCAGTAATTTCTGGCTGCGTGAGTTTATATTAACACACCTTATGGTTTCTATAGTAACGGCTTGCAGTAGGGACTCGTGTTCACATCCGGCCGCTACACATCGGATTTTCTCCGCGACTCGTCGTGTAGCAGTGTTGTGATCTGAAGTCTTCATGCTTCTACATTATTTTCCACTTCAGCGTAACATCTGTGTCTGTGCGGCGTGGACGCGGGTTCTGCCTTTCATGATATTTAATAGTGTTCACTTAAATGCCAGAAACAAATGCCAAGACTTTGTCTATTCTCCGACTTGCTCGGATTTCTATACATGAGCCCAAAACAGGCCAGACCTTGACCTATACACACACACACACACACACACACACACACACGGTCATGGTGGGTGGAGCACATCTGCATTCATTATATCTTGTGTATATAAATACATACACAGCATTACCTCGTCATACGAACGTCCCGCCTTAAGAACTGAAATTCTGCAAGGAATTTGCTTTGGCATAAGAAGCATTTTCAGCATACGAGCGACTGAACTGAACCGAACAAAAACGCTGGCTAAGTTTCGCGTACGTCTGGAAGCCGCTCAAAACTTGTTTGGGTCAGTTTTGTGCAAGATATAGTCAAGACAAAGCACCACGGATCCCAAGAATGTTAGCACGGACGGTAGCAAGAAGAAAAATGGAGCCGCTTTCAGTTTTTATGTATTTATTTATTTATTTAAAGGAGCCGGTGTCGAGAGGAATCATAAATTAAGGTTAAATGGGGGTTTAATGTCTATTTATATCATATTTTACTTCATTTACATGTCTTTTCGAAATGTTTTGTTTTTAAATTATTATATGCATTTACATTATTTCCTATGGAAAAATGCGTTTTCCTATGCAAAAATTTCCAAAGGTTTGTGTAGAATTCCTTTGCAATTCCTCTTTGCTTGAACTTACAAGTCCAAAACTGTTCCTTTCTCCTGTGGACAAAGCGAGCTCTGTAGCTAGACAAGATTTACCAAAGTTGGAGCGGAGGAACGCTAACGCCCCGACCTTCACCCCACTGGACCGCTTTGGGATGAATTGAAACACCACCTCACTTGAACAAAGACAAAATCACCACATCCACGCTGCAACATCTAAATAGTGGAGGTCGTTATGATGGCAAAGATGGACAAAATCTCTTACTGGATGTTCAATAAGACTATAGGAATGACGGTCCGTTGTCCACAAACTTTTGGCTACTTTTGGCAGTGACTGGTTTGTGAGTGGATTGTTTAAGATGCTGTTCTTTTTTTTATGACATTTGTTTAAAATTATCTAATATCTGGTCATTCGAATCACACCTAAACATCTGATTATCCTGTTTGCAATACGGCACAACATGAAAGGCTGCTTGGCAACTGGTTATAAAAAAAAATAAAAAAATAAATAATGATAATTTTCCCTGTTTCACACTCCTCCCCCTCAGTCATCGCAAGTCCTTCTGAGACTGAGGTGGCCAAAGCAGAATCAATAGGACTGTAAATAAAATTTATAAAATGATCTGATTTTCCAGGTCATGATGGGAAAAAAAGTCATGATGGAAAATCCAGTTTAGATCAGACATGTAGAAACCGGCATCGGCGAGTAAATGAGACGCCTAGTGGATGCGTGCCAGGCCGGACGACGGCTGGTTAACCGTCTGCTGTCTGTACCACACAAAGCCTCTATAAATAAACGTCAGGCAGACGTTGGGGACCCCTGACCCCTGCTGACACCCCTGTCTCCTTCACTTCCCCTGTCGTTAATTAGACACGGCCTTCCCCTTTCACCGTCTGATCCGAGAAAGAAATCCATTCACAGCCGCTCTCGTGAATGTTAAGCGAGTCAATCTGGGCTACTTTGTCATTTCCATTAAACACACGGAGGACAAAATTAGCTCAGATCGACTTGTAGGTGTGATTATGTTTACACAACAACGGCTAATCAAAATTTATAATAGTTATATTTATATAACTTAAGTTATACAAGTTAAGAGTGTTATAAAAGCCTAGTCAGCAGTTTGGACAGTTTGAGGGGCGACGTAACTGTGTGTGTGTGTGTGTGTGTGTGTGTGTGTGTGTGTGTGTATTTTTTTCCTCATTAGCCCTTTTAGACTTTGAACCTATTGTTAACTTTTATTGCATTTAACAGTTAATTTTTATTAACTTTGTCCTCAGTAACCCCTTACGGTCAATCACGCTGCTCCTGCTGCTGCTGCCGTCATTATCTTTGCACTTGAGTAACTTTATGGCCGTGTTATACGAGCTATCAACTTGATTGAGTTAAAAAAAAAAAAATAAGAAGAAAAAGGTGTCACCGTTTTATTCAGTTAATGAACATGATCAGAGCGAAACTGTGTAAGAAAAAAAAAAAGAAAAAGAAAGATAAAAGATTCACATAGAACAGCTTGATTTAAGTATTTATTCTTTAACTCGTATCACAGAAGAAAGAAAACGAGGCAGTTTACACTCCAGGTGTGTCTTCGTTCTCCCATCTACCAGCGTTTCTCAGTAGGCTGTTCTCACTGCTGCGACCGAGTGTGTTCTAAGAATATCTGTTTTTAATCCACACACGCACTGTTCCTTTAATATTTTTTTGGAACATCGATAAACCCAAGTTTTGCAGCAGTTACAGGTTCATTTACAAAGTAGTGGAAAACACTATAACTGAGGACAAACTGTTTAAGAGCACAACAACATCGAAGAGCGCCTAATTAAATAGTCAAGTCCACAGGGCTCGTTTAGAAAACGGCTAATCGAATGAACAACAACAAAAAAAATAAAAATAAAATAGAGGAGAAAGACCCAATCACGCATCCTAATAATGAATTTTGTAGCCTCGGGACGATCGAGGATCACGCGATGAGAAACGCTGGGAGTAATGATCTTTCATTATGGGCTCGGGTACTTTCTGGACCTTTCCAATTATTGTGTTCATCTGCAGTCTGAACGTCACCACCGCTGGAACTTCAGCTACAAACCGAAGTCATGTTGAGAGCCATCATCATCATCATTCAATTCAATTCAATTCAATTTTATTTGTATAGCGCTTTTAACAATTGTCATTGTCGCAAAGCAGCTTAACACAA